>JAVQJD010023253.1:0-21439 GCA_036023655.1 Nannoperca australis
CCCCCCCCCACCCCCCCCCCCCCCCCCCCCCCCCCCCCCCCCCCCCCCCCCCCCCCCCCCCCCCCCCCCCCCCCCCAAGGCCCCTTAGTCCTCAGAGATTTAATTAGATCAGTTGAAAATGTAATTATCCCTGTGGGGAATTTGAATTGTTGCAGCAGCAATCTCTGGGTTCCAGCTGAACGCTGAGGAAAGAAATACGAAAAGAGGAAACGGGGGTATTAAGCACAACACAGCTGCTAATTATGGTGCTAGAACTTAACTTAATACTGCACGTGACAGAAAAGTTACATACCTGAAAGTTAGATAACAACATCATAACGGAAAAGAAAGAAAGAATTGATGTTACCATTATGCTGTTGTCATGGGACATGTTGGGATGCAGTTACTTCTTTATACATCTGGCATGCAATTCAAATATGACTGCAGTGGTTGTTCCGACCTTGGTACGTGTGCAGAGGGCTTCCAGTCCTGGGAGTCGGGGAAGCAGAACTTGGGGATGACCTTCAGCTGATCCTCAGCCTCTCTGGAGAGCCGGGACGACTTCTCAAACT
The DNA here is from genome assembly GCA_036023655.1 of Nannoperca australis. Classification (NCBI taxonomy): domain Eukaryota; kingdom Metazoa; phylum Chordata; class Actinopteri; order Centrarchiformes; family Percichthyidae; genus Nannoperca; species Nannoperca australis. The sequence goes on from JAVQJD010023253.1 coordinate 552, forward strand.
GAAACAGAGGGACTCGGTTACAGTAGCGCTTCTCCAGAGGACTTCCTGAAGGGAAAGCATTTCATTGTATTATCATTTAATAACTTCGATAAGTATAAGTAGCTTCCCATAAAAGGTGCCTAAACTAAACCTGATAACATGATGACAATATTTTAAAGTCACTAAATTATTAATAAAGAGTAATATAGAAGTAAAAATCATCAACTTGCTTCCATGAAAGCTCTCAACTTATTGTAAGTCTCCTTTAAACAGGGTTCGTACAGCTTTTTCAGGCTCACTTTTCAAGTCCTTCAAGGTACCTAAAACAATGTACACACTCCCGACGCCTTTATCATCACATCTAAATAGTTACTAAAACACTAAATAGTTACTATGAATGCCAGGAGACAACCAACAAATATGACGTCGGGATCGTTTCATTTTAAATGTCAAAAGATTTTTGGTTTACACGAGTGACTGTGTAGAAACACTAGATTATGTTGAAAATCAAGCATTTTTAAAAGGCGCACACTCAAATTAAAGCATATTCCTAATGTTGAAAACACAACGGTTAAAATTGAGCATTTTCCAAACTTAGACTTTGTACGAACCCTGTTTAAAGGATTCCTCCTCACGTAAGATGAGAATCATCTTCCTTTCATTTTGCCAGACGATGATATTAATCACAGAACACCATTCAGTTAAAGCATTGTGATCAAAGCACATGTTATGTCCTTTGCCTAGAAGAAGAGTGGGGTTACGTCAAAGTCTCTTTCTGACCATTTTGGGGAACTGCTGCGTGATTTCAGGGGAGTAGGTGTATCCTGGGGAGCCTTTTCTCAGTGACACCACCACGAACATCTGGAACAGCTGCTGCTGCTGCAGCTGGATCAGGTCTCTCTCCAGGGTGCGGTAGCCTGGCCGGCGTTTCAGTGTAGACTGGATGTAAACTGATCTCCTGGAGCCTGCTGGACACCACACGATGAGACTACAGGGTGAACGCTTGTTCTCGTCCAGAACACCAGAGCAATTTGAGGCATTACAAATATCAAATATCACTAATTTTGAAGTTAATCCTGATTACACACAAAACAATGGTCATGTATAACTGGTAGTCTGAATCTCACTATTTCATTTTCTCAAAGTTAAAACATTTCATTGTTAGTATGTTCCTCAGATGTGACTTTGTTTTATTTGACTTTCTGGGGAGGCTAGACTCTTTCATGTATAATCTGGTGCATTATGGCCCCATTATAGTTGTATGTCCCTTGACTGAACAGAAATGTGTAACATGGCTGGCACTAACGCACGACTAAAGCAGGATTTTGTAATCCAAGAACATGTATGACACGTTAACTATGGCGATACCGTTGGTGTTGTCCTCAGGGTCGCTCTCTGTCCCGCTGGTCTCCTCTGTTGATATGAATTAGAGGAGGGAGAGATAAGGGAGAAGCAGAGGGAAGGAAAAAACTTGAGACGCCATAATCAAACGCAGACAGTCAGCCTTTGTTTCATAATCAGCTGCTTGGCCTACTGCAGCTGGCCCTGCGTGTACCATCCAAAGCTGGGTATTTCCAGCAAGAGGCCCAACTTAATCTTACTGATGTGTTGATGTGGGTGACATTTGGGCATCTGTGACCATCTGTGTGTGTGTGTGTGTGTATGTTACCTCGCACTGAAACTCCCTGGTTCTTCACTCTCTTCCTTCCTCGCTTGTCGTCAAAGATGGTCTTGATCTTGTTGATGTACTTCGCAGCAGAACACACACACACAAACACACACACACACACACACACACACACACACACACACACACACACACACACAGGTACTTGTCAGACCCATAATTTCACAGCCATTATAGAATCCAGATTACAGGGAATCAGGATATAACAGCCACTAAATACATAATTATATTACAGATTTTACCCTTACATTCCTGCATTCTACCGTTAATGCCTCGTAAGAACACACACATTTGACAGGGGACTCAAGTCAGCTAAGGCCCTGCATTAACACACACACACACACAGAGTTGGAATCAACACAGAAACGGGCAGATACAGGAAGCAGGAACCTATCTTTACGAGGACACACAAAGCCCTGCCAGCTGGGGAGGCCGGCTTGTATGACAGTAGATGGAAAGAAACTAAAAAGCCCCAACTAAGATAATGGTACTGTTGTTAAGCAGAAAAATACATAATGAGGTGTTATTATGTCGGTGCCCATTTTCATCATTTTAACATCTTGGTCAAAGAGAGAGTGAACCAAACATGATGCTTTATTGTTTCTATGCAAGCTATTTTATCTAAACTTTGTTATTTTAAAGTATATCAAATAAAAACAGATCAACAAAGACATCAAATACCATCCCAAACTAAAATTGACTGGCAAGTGTCGTGTGGGTTTGACAGCTCCAATCCTCCTGTAGACACCACCTTCACAGATACACGTCAATAGGTTTTATTACCGTACCTTATCGTTAAAGTTCCTCCCTGTCCACACTCTTTGCACTTCCATGAGTTGTGCGTTCAAATTCATGAGTTCTCATGAGGCATTCATACACATCACAAGTTGTTCTACCACTATCTGTTTCTTTCAGCGTCCTCTCCTTCCTGCTCAGCAAGTCACCACCCCCTTTCTTTTGTTGATGACATAAGCCACGAGCCATTGTTCAACAGAGTACATACCGCTTTGTTGGGCTACCATACGGCAATATCAAAACCCATCGCAGTCGACCATTGTATTCAAATTACAACAGTTGGTGAAAACAGGATCCGGTTATCGTTTACCTGCGGAGTCCTCTGGGGTTTTTGAGTGTTTGTGCGCAGCGGCGTAGCTGGTTTGGGAGCATCTGCAATGGTGCTAGATGCTGTAAACGTTTGGAACCTCTTCCTCTCCACTTTGCCGGCATAGCCTTGCAACGTTTGGGGTTTAGCAGGCAGCTGGAAGACAAGGACAAAGACAAGACGGTGTTATCGCTGGCTTTTGGGTAATTGCATGGTATCAAACTGCAATACCTCCTTCTTCCTCCCTTAGAATCTCAGGTTAGGCAGGGATCATTTGATGCTCCCACACACAACTCATGAAAAGCACTTCTGTGCTGTGAAAAGGGGACCTGCATGGATTTTCTCCCGTTACCTTTGGGGCGTGAGGCCATCCAATAGGGAGACACATGGGAGATATCTTGACATCCTCGTAGGAGTTATCTCTGGTGACTTCACCTGGGGGGGGGGGGGGGGGGACAGAGTGGTGGAGACGTAAAAGACAAGCTGGCTGGATGTTTTAATCAGGGAACATTTGCACCACCACCTAACGCTGGCTTCCAAGAAGGTACTTCATACGTGATTACATGCAAACGAGTGAGGGGTCTGCTCTGTGAAGTGATGACTTCCCCGCACAAAGCTGGATCATTTCCATACGTTCACGTGCTCTGATGTTACACTTTCAACCATTTTGATATCTTGCTTTCAAAGAGCCGTTGTGAACGTATGAATAAATCATTTCCACGGCCACTTCCATTAAGACGGATGCAAACTAACTGTCAGTCATTGTAATGTGTGTATATAATTGTTTTGTGGAAAATTCTGTGTATAATTTTGCAAAGCCCAAAGTGATGTATTAAAATAGCTTTTTTTGATCTGACCTACAGATATTTAGTTAAATATCAGACGTGACAAAGAAAAACAGCAAACCCTCACATGTGAGAAGCTGCAATCAGATCATTTTGGGCATTTTTGCTTGAATAATGACTAAAACATGAATTGATTAGCACCACCCTGTGTCGATGTCTACCACTGGAGTTCACTTAACCGCAGTGACTCATGCAGACGAAGTTGCAATGTACCTAAGAAGTACCTAAACAATCTTTGTCACAGTATTGCAGAAATTGTAAGATCTGTGTGTAACCAGGTGTGGGTAAACATGCCCCTTTTGTAGGAATAATCTAATCAATGATTATTTGAACTCTGTAACAGGCTGCTATAGCAATATAATACGTTTTAAATGGGGCATTGAAGGAATCAGAGCTGTACGTTGAACCACTGACAGGCACTCAGAAGTCTTCATAACTTCCTGTCTTTGTCTTCTTAACAAAACCCGTGCTAAGCAAAGAGGTTTAAAATACGTAACAGCCAGTCAGCATGATGATCAAAAGCTCTACACGTTCATTTAAAACCACAGTGTCTTGGTCGCGCAGGGAGTTCCACTCACACACGATGTCCTCGTAAATATTGTCGTCCGAGTAGGCGTGGTACAGGCCCGAGTGCCTGGCGTGGCTTCCCAGCGTGCCTTCCTCAGCCGTCAGACGCGCAGCATCCTCATACTCGAAGGACTTCCTGTTGGCAGCGAGGGAAGGAAAGGCAGTGAAGAAAAAAAGAAAAAGAAGGGCCTGGCTGCTGTCATAAAGATAGCCACCATACTTTTTTGGGGTTTGCTCTATTGTCTTGCGCGCAGCCAGCGTCCCACCACAAAATTCCTTATGTCGACATCAAACTCTGTCTCAGTACGACAGAGACAGTGAGTCATGAAAGGAAGTGACTGAGCATCTGGTACGAAAGCTGTTATAAAGCAAGACATGGAAAAAGAGTATGTCGGGATTAGGACAGAAAAAACAGTTGGCAACATGACAATGTCAGCTGTGGTAGTAAAACTTAGGTGCCCCCCCCCCCCTCGAAAGCTTTAAAATGTAGATTCAGCTTCATTTAGTTACAGCTACATTATTGTGCTCTCGTCTAGGTCTGGTTAGAAGCTTTTAGTCTGGCTCAGTGCTGAAACAGAGGTCCGTTACATGATTCATGTGTGATGTAATGCCTAACCCAACGGATATTTCATAATGTGCAAGCATAAAACACCACTAATGGTGTGCACACATGAAGCAACACTGTAGGTCAGACACGGGTTATTTTGAATAGGATTTCGCTGTCAACTTAACGCTGGGTCAGGCAGTACATCAAGACGTCTGAGAGAAAACCTCTACCTCTGCACCTCCTCTTGGCTGTTTTTAATTGGCCAATTAATGGTCATTTCAGAAAGAGGGTGGGAACCTATTGGCTGTTCCACAAATGCAGATGCGCGTGTACAACTTGTGAACAAATGCCTCCTATAGTACAAGACCACACGTCGGGCTCATCCTGCTGTTACACCATGTCGCGACTGCCTCTGGAGCCCGGGGCGCTCTGTCCTGAGGGGCATCTTTGAGAAGGCACGTCGTGGCCGGAGGCGCCGAGGTCTGGGTGAGGCTCACGCCTGCGGTGAGAGTGAGCCCTACAAAAGATGTGTGTTTGGTGGGAGGGGCTTAGCGGAGCGATACGAGGCAGCAGAGAGGGAAGCGGAAGGGTTTTCTTGGTTTGCACAGGTTGTGCCAACCCCAGCTTTAAGTATGATGGCAATATAGTACGACAGTTTGGGGGTTTAAAGGTCTGTCTTTACATTATGTGGGAGCACAGTTAACGCCATGTAACTTAAAGCAAGTAACTTGAGCTACAAACAGCTACTGTAGCCACAAGTGGCAATTACAGGATAACGGCACATATATTCTAGGCACATATTATTTCCCAGGATTCACTTGAATGAGTTGCTTTAAAGACTTCATCCTAAGGTGCGGTGTTGCCAGATTGGAAGGGTTTCTGTCCAACCGAGCTACGTTTTATTTAATTGGGTGCGTAAAAATGGTTTTGGGCAGCTTGCAATAACTTGGCCTACTTTTTGTACTATTTGGGCAGCCGCCCCCCCCCCCGAACAGAAAGTTAGGCTATATTCCAACACACCAGGCCCTCCTCTCCTCGAGCGGTATGAGAGAAAGACAGGACGAAGTTCAACAGGCTCGACACAACGACTGATAACTGATAACACAGAAAAAAGCAAACGTCATCCCAGTTCAGGCTGCGTTTTATGCTCTATTCTAATCACTCTATCATAAAACACTTGTCGACTTTGAACAAGTAGTGGAGATACTCTTCGATGTTGTAACCGTGGTTTGGGGTTTACCTGACTACACTAACAACTGCGTTTATGAGGCTCCGTCCAAGCTCATATTAGGAAGCAGGCCTCTCAGTTTATTACGTACAGCTAGTTAAAACAAACTGTCTAATAAGACTTAAATAACCTTCACGAAGGTGTTGGTCATTTTGCAGGATGTAGTTTGTGGTGCTGTTGAACTGTCTTGCATTACACCGTCAGGTGTTTCTATTATTTTGTCCTCTCCATTTATATTAGTGAGGATGAGCTACGTGACAGAAAATCAAGAATATTATGGAGGCGTTATATGTTCTTGTTGTTTTCATTTAGATTTGATTAGAAACTGTAAATATCTTATTCTGTTATCAACTCCTGGAAATTATTTAATGTAGTTAGGGCTGCAACTAATGCTCATTTTCACGATTGATTGTTTAATCTATGAAATGTCAAAAGATTTAGAAACATTCCCAGAGCTCAAAGTGCCAGTCAGACGAGAAAAAGAAACCCAAAGACTCTTCATTTACTGTCACAAAGCAGCAAATCCTCACATTTACGAAGCCGGAACCAGCAAGTGTGCGACGGTTCAGCTTGAAGTGAGCGATTCACTGATTGTCAGAGTAGCTGCCAGCTAACAGGCTAGCTGTTGCGGCTCCGGTGTGCGTGCCTGCAGATGATGACCTGGGACCCGTGGCTGCTGAAGAACTGGGCCGTTTCCAAACAATAGAGAACAATGCTGCCAGATATCATGTTACATCAGCAATCACACGGAGTACCCTCCCCAAAAGTGTCCCAACACCACCACAGCGTGTTCCACACTGCGCACAGCAGAGAGCAGTTTCCATGTGCATTTTTACAAAGCAGGAGTCTCCTACTTTCTTCAAATACATGATTCAGATCAAACAAAGAGACGCAAACAAAGAAAGTCAAGAGTTGCTTGTGCTCTGCTTTTAGTGCATTGACTCACCGGTTCTTTTTATGCCTCGAAATCCCATTAGTCTTTGCAACCGGACACGGAGGAGGCGGGAAGCTAGGTGGGTGGGCTACCCTCCTGCTCCTCGCGCTGGAGTGGTTGTCATGAGGAGATCTGCTGTCCCGGTGCTTTGCGTGGCCCGTTGTGTTGTTGTTGTTGCCTCCCCGATACTGGAATGTCCGCTGAGGTTTGCAAGGAGGCTGAGCTTCACCTGAACAATCCCTCTCCCAGAGCAGTCTGTCCCCCTCGAGCTTACGCCAGAAACCCCGCGAAGTGTAGAAGTTTCCAGCGGGCATGTTGTCTTCCGGGTCATCGGCTGACAGAGGTAGAGGTTTAGCAGTGACTTCAACATCCGAGATGCGATGCGTCTTCTGGAGGATTCGTTCACCTGTAGGGTCCGCGGCGTCGGCCTCCGCTTTAGGAGACGCGAATATTTGGGCCGCAAGTGGTTCAGTTCCCGGGGTTGTGGCTGAACGTTTCCGCAGGGGTTCGGACTTCCTACCAGCCACGCCACGTGCAGCTTGTGCCGGGCATTCCCGAAAGTCCAAGCCCAAGCTCTTGGCTCGAGGCCCCCCTCGCGAGCCCTCGCCGGAACATCCGTTGCCCAGGACATCTCCAGACAGAGTTCGGGACAGAGTGGGAGGGTGTGCTCTCACCCCGTCCTCCGGGCTGCCGCCCTGCTGACTGCGACCCTCCCACTGGGAGATCTTCTCCCTGATGTTGATGCCCTGCTCGTGAGAGGGGGGCCTCCCCGGCTGACGGCCCTGCCGAGCCGCGGCGGTCCCTTTCTGCAGGCGATCGACCTCACCACCCCCTCGCTTGCCCTGCTCCAGCCTCAGAGCCAGCATGTTGAGAGGGGGCTCGCCCTCAGTCCTCCATTGCTGAATGCATCGCGGATGTCCTCACGCCGACGGACGGGAAAAACCATAAAGTATGTTTTCAGTTAATCCCGAAACGATGAGTAAAGAGTCCACAAGGCTTCTGCTTCCAGCTGTTCCTTTATGTCTTTATGCGTCTTCTTGTACAAGTAGAGTCATTTCCTTTTGTAAAACACCTAAAAAAGAAAAAGAAACAAAGACAAGACAGTAAAATGACTCATCAATCACTGCAGTTAAAAACAAGTCCAGGCGGCACACCGCGGGGTCAAAGGGATGCCGAGGCAACAACTTAGTCCGAGCAGTCTGCAACTCGAAGGCAGGGACGGGGAGAAGATCAGGAAGGACGGGCTCAGAAATAAACCCAGCAAGAAGAATAAGCTGAAGGCGGTGACAGGAACACGGTCCGTGTCTCGAGCTGCCACAAGATTTCAAAGAGCAACATTAACATTAATCTGAAGGCGGACACGAAGAGCCAGTGACCAGTTGGTGAATGATTTTCACCACACCGATCTGCACAAGATGAAAACACACGGACTGATGAACAGATTTACATAATGTGTGGTTTTAAATACACGGCCCCCTCTCGTCAAATGCCATCAAACACTGACACTTGAGTTCAGTTTCCTCCCTCCCGGCCTGACTCAGACCCACAGTCCACATCAATGCAGTCACTGTGCGCTCTCCTGCAGCAGCTCCCGGCTCGCTGGAACCGGACCATCTGGACACGTTGCACATCAGGACCGAGGCCGAGGGGGACGTGGAGAAGGGGAGACATGGTGAAATTCCACTGCACGGTCTACGATCACAATAACTCCATGAGCTGCATTCCTGCAGAGCTGTACAGGAGGAGGGGGGGGGGGTATATATTTAACTAGAGACAGTCTGTCAGTCAGTGTTGCGAGTGACGCCTTTGTTTGGTTTGACCTAAATCAAATGTATGTGTGCACCGGAATGCCGCCAGGCCACGCCATGACAATGCGGACTCCGGGACTGACCCACTTGCATTATTGTGTCTGTGTGTGTGCGGTGTGGTGTGTTGTGCAGGAAGGCATGAGTTGCGTTTCCTGAGCTGCAGGAAGAAGGATCAGCCCACTGTCCACAATTACGGTGCAGGGGAGGTTTTCACCCAGCTGCGACCACAGATTTGAGTCGTGTTCAGATGATCTTTATTCAGTCCGTGTGATGGTGATCCAACATCGTCTTTGAAACGGGGAATCCAGAAATATACCGGCACAACTAACTGTCAGCTGTTACAGTGGAAATCAAACGTTTGCCAGTGAGGCAGACTGTGAGGGGCGGTGATGTCAAGTGGCAGTCATAATCAACTTCAGTGATGTTTGTGAGGCTACCAACCCTCCTGTGCAGAAAGGCATCCTTGTATTTTGCAGTGAAACTCGCTGACTCGTCTGTGTAGAAACCAGACATGGGACCCACAAAGCTCAGGTGCCCCGTCATCACCTGGCAGCTAAATGAAGCCTAATTGCACCTTCAAAGCCACCACAAAACGCCCTCCCCAGGGCTGCATGACACTGCACGTTGCAGGTGAGGTATTCTACATTCACCAGCGACGGATGAGGCTACAATAAAAGAAGAAATGTGGGTTTGCTAAATACCAGCATGGAATGGACACACCAAGATTAAGTGCCTTAAAACGGACTGATCCAGCTGTCCTGTCTGCATTCACGTGAGGCCACCACAGCGGAATGAGTTGCTTGAGTCCTGGTGTGGCTGTTTAACGCGTGTTGATAATCAGTTACTTCACTGCAGTAAAATGGGGATCGATGCAGGAGGAGAGAGCAGGGAAACTGCTCCAGCAAGTGCCCCCGTTCTGTTACATGAAGAAAACATCTTTCCAAACTCCCTTCAAAGCTATAAGAATTTAAAATATTATTCCTTATTGCAAAGAGTCACTTACATAGAAATTAGACCCAATCACTCCTCTGACTCATTAAGATTTACTCTGTAATTCGGCTTTAACAAAAGGCCGAAATACCATAAAGTAGCCAACTGGTGTACTCTGCTCGTTTCCGACCACCAGGTTAAACATCGCGAGTTGTCTGTTGGAAGAGCGATGCGGGAATAACGTTGTCGTTACCTCTCAAAGTTTTTATTGCACTAAAAAGCACCGTTTACATTATTAGAGTCATGCCGAATTGAACACCAGGGCTTATTGATACAGAAATATTCGAGACACTGATATTTAATTACAACTATATTTGGTAATTATGAAGTCAGTTTTAACTCGCCATATTTTCAATCCAGATTAGCGTTGACTTTTCATTATATGGAAAAATACCGCAAGAACTGGAGGAAAAAAAACGTATCTGAGAAAACTTACACCTTTTTACAGAGAGCAACTGTGCAATGTTATAAAATCAGTGAAAGCAACAAAAAAAAAACGCTCTTCCGTTAACTGACCTAACGTTAGAAAACAGACAGTAACGTTAACATTTAAGAGAAACTACACTTACCTTTCGTTGTTTAAAATTATCCGCAAAACTCGTGTTCTTTCCCCATTTTCCTTTCGATAAAATGAAAAACACAAATAATATCCGAGTCCACCCGCTCGTGGTTAGCAGTCTGTATATGTTCGGGCTAACGTCGGAGTCCACAGCCACTTATTGTCAACTCATCAGAAAAGAAACTTTTATGAGACATTAAAACGTGTCCCTTATACTAATAACCACACACAACAACAAAGAAAGTGGCCATAGACTGGAGAAAAGTAAAGCAGGACAATCCTCGCCCTCCTTCTCTGGACAATTAGCGTCAAGTCATCCAGAAAATACGACTTCCGGTGTCAACCTTCAAAATAAAATGCTTAATTGACCGTCGCAAACTTGTTTACGTTGTTGGACGTTTTCTCAACTTCCGAAGTGAAATTACTCAATACATTTCGATTATTCACCGGAAAGAAAGTTGTGTGTTCTTTGCATTTGTACATCTTTTCCGATTTATCTTGTTCTGGACTTTAAAAGTAAATATATTTTCATTCAAAACTGACATGGACGAGAGTTATTCTGGTTTTAAAATGTGATTATTTTATACAGGCAAATGGCAAGTGAAAAGAGGAGGGGGAGGAAAATGTGTAAATTCCAGTCTGTTGCATCAGAATCAACAGAGGATGAATAAATAACTATAGACAATGTACCAAGGTACATCCACACTGTTGGACGTGGTCGTTTGTTTATCAGAGGCAATATCAGCCTAAGCTTAGCTGTACACCTACTTTTCCTGCTTATTTCCTATAAATAAATGTCTATGTTATTTTTTGGAGACAGATACACAACTCAACGTGGAGTAATGAAATATAGCTGCCTTATTTATCATTTAACCACACATTTTCTAGGAAGTCATCTAACTTCCGGTCTTACTCTCGGTGTTTCCGTCCAGCTTGACACCGCTGTGACTGTGAGAAAGTTGGTTGAATCCTGCAGATCCGAGAGGGAAGACGTCATCCCATCAACTGTCAACGGTGAATATGTTCCGTTGTCTTCAAGTGTCCTGGGAAATATAGAGACTCGTGAGCTGCACCTGCGCCACTCCACGAGTTAATAAATGTGCCTGGGACTTTACTTTCATCGAGATGTGACGTTTTGGTGCATCGAAGTGATGGACAGCGTTGAATCTGTTGAGAAGTTGCTGCGAAAACACTTTTTAGAAGCTGTGTGTTCATTCATTTGCTTCAAAACATAATTTGCTTCGCCTTAACTCCCTAATGTCAGAGTGTAATACTTCTCGATTTTGCAGCAGATGACATGTATCCACGCAGCAGAGCCAGAATCACAGCATATTCTGCATATATGTTCAGCTATTTCAGGCCACAAAAACATGACCTAAAGGGAGTGTTCCTCTTGGATTCCCCTGGTGTAATTATGCTCCACAGAAATGACTTCCACATAGATCTTAGACTTGAACTTCATCCATGTAACAAGGTTAAAAATGAACTCAGCAAATGTTGACTTTGCAATCCCACTTTTGACATTCAATAATGTGAGGGCGTGTCCTTATGGGGAATGGCAGACATCTTGAAGGTTCAGTCAATAACTGATGGTAAAAGTGATGCATTATGCATCAACTCTGACTAATGACTTCTTTAAATTTGCTTCACTGATGCACTTTTATTCCTTTTCCTTCTGCTGACACGGCTAAACGTCTATGCAGCTAAACCTACATAGGAAACAACAGCCAGCAGGAAACTGCGTTTGGTTCACTGTAAAAGAAACCGTGCATAATCAAAGGACAACACACTCATTATTTCACATTTATTTCCCTTTCATTCTGATACATGACATTTCCCCACATGGAATACTGCATGCTGCGATGTACAAGTCGACGGGACGAGATGACATGCAGCGAAGACAACTGTCAAAACGTTTCTTCTTCCAAAGGAGAGAACATCAGCGTGTTAGAAAGTCAGTTTCTTTAAAATTCACTTTTCTGTTAAGAGTTACTATGAAAAACAAAAAAAGAAACTTTTTCTACGTCCTGAAAGTTGCATTTGAGAGTGTTTAGTCGGCCTTCAAGCCCTCCTTGATGAGGTTGAGCTCGTAGCACAGGGTCTCAAAGCGATACGCCATACGGATCTGGGCCACATTGGTCTTACGGATGTCGTTGCCCTCTGGACCCTCCTTCAGGTAGTCGGGACCCAGGTAGTGGATCTTCTCCTGGACCACAGAAGATTTTGGTATAAAATCAACTTCACGCGGATCATGACGTGTTATCACTTTGATTTAAGAGCAGCCTGTCTGGTATCGTACGGGCTATTTGTGTTATTTATGTGTTACCTCATGAGACATGGCGCTCTGCAGCACGCTGTTCCTGGAGATCTCACACATGTCGCAGGTACTGAGCTTGAAGACCTGTGCTGCGATGGCGTACTCTTCCATCAGGGGTTCCTGTGGACATGAAGGCCGACATTTACAATTGAATACTAGAAACACTCGTACTTCGAGTTACCGAGGCTCAAAAGAGACCGCACGTTAATGAGGGCATCATTTTCCAGAGTCACGTTCACGTTCACTCGTATAATTTAAAATACAAAGACTTGCAAAGAAAACTTAAATGCTTTCCTCTGCAGATACGATACTCATTTTACTCTCTGTTTACGGCGTCGTCAAAGGCCCCCTCTCCCTGTGCTCAGACCTTGGTGTAGTGGAACTGCATGGGGTCGTCAGTGGACAGAGAGACCACCAGGCCCTTCTTGTGGAACTCCAGCAGGGGGTTCTTGGCGTATTCCAGGAACAGGCTGTTGTTGCTGAGAGGGGACATGGCAATGGGGATCTGGGTCACGAAGTACAGGTACTGCAGCACGGGACTCTGGTGGTGGAAGAATCGGAAATAGATAAGATCAGTTTCGGTCAACTGTTTGTCAAAAGTATGCATTTTGTCTTGAAAAGCAGGTAAAATGACTTAAAGGGCAATAAGTCATGCAATAATACCCATAGGATGAAATTCAAATCTAAGATTGCACATGACATTACACTATCTAATGTACAGTTGTCCAAATATACACTTACAAACTAGTTCTTTTTGGTGTAATAACCCACTAACAATCAATACAGTTAAGGTCTGGGGAGCAGTACAATGTATTAAGGAAGATCCAGGAAAAAAAACTCCTATTTCAATCATTAGTCACCCTGAATTTTACCAGGTGTTAAACACTGTTTCCTCAGGGACGTCTTTATGTCATTATGGCCTTTAATCAGCCAGCACAACAGAAAGAACATCTTTCTATTTGTGCTGCTGAATTAAAGCGTTCATCTACAGTAAAGTGAGCTGGTGCACCTCGTAAACAGGAGACTGACCTTCTTGAGGTTGAGGCCGTGAGAGATGTTGTCAGCAGTCATGAAGGCAGCCAGCAGATGGGTGATGGCACCCGCTTCACCGCAGTGAGGCCTGAACGTGAACGTGTTCATCCCCCTCTGTCTGGAAATCACAACAGTCACAAACATCACGGTGTGGAAAGGACACCCCTTCTTACAGGAAGTTATTGTCCTGCTATCAGAAATATGCACTCACTGTGAGTGTTTACAGAGAAGATGAGACATAAAGAAATCAGATCATGGACCTGTTGGTTCCGAGACAAAGCCACTGACCTGCGGAGCTGGTTGAGCACAGCGATGTTGGCATACATGTAGTAGATGTAGTAGGTGTAGGAGGGGTTCTTTTCAATGTCCCACTCCTCTGGTTTAGGGCTCTTAGTGGAAAACATGTGACCACTGTGCTTGGACTCATCGTCCACACTGTCGAAACCCGTCACCTGTAACACACCAGGAGGCAAACGGTCAATTATACAGGGAGCAGAGGGCTCTCAGGCGACGTCCTTCTGCAGGTGTCTGTTTCATGACTACAAACTAAAAACTATAAATAGAGTGGGTCTATTGATTTGCAATCCACGTCTGGTCACGTCTTGTTAACACTTTAACAACTCAGGTAGATGTTGATCATCATCGATCTCATAATTAGATCCTTAAGGGACTGTACAATAATGATTAGGGTGTACTCAGAGAAGGGTGGAGTATTTTGTAGATGGCAGGGAATGTTTTTGGAGACCAGTGGAGGGTCATTTTTTACAATTTCAATACATGTTTCAATTTCTTTCTTTCTTTCTTTCTTTTTACAAAATTGAACATAAAAAAGATCAAAATGCAACATAATAATCATGGTTTTAATGTCGAGGTGCATTTTGTCATATGTAAATATTATGGGGTGAAAATACTGAGGCAGGGTTTCCAAAGAAACTATTGATAATGCTTTGATGATATAAAATATGCCCCCTCCTACAACAGTAATTTTCTTACAGTCCCTAATTCATGACGAGGAAATCCAAGATAAGATCTGGGATCTTCTTGTGCCTGTGCTGTTATCCATGAATGCTTGCTGCGACTGTTCCTGACTCACATGCTTGAGGAAGATGCTGAGCTCTGGGTTGGCGTGCGGGTCGATGGTGGCCTGGAACACGGGAAGGAAAATGTTCTCCAACATCTTGCCAAAGTGGGGCACAAACTTCCTGCCTCTGAAGACGTCGCTAAGATGGAGGAGGGACAAAACAAGCTCATTTAAATATGAATTCTAGCTGTCTTTCAAACCTTCTGAGCCTTTCTCCAAGCGCACAGGAAGTATGTGACACTCAAAAATAGATTCTTCTTTAATATCATAGTATACTAGGCGATGTAGAATCTCTAACCGATCCACAACAGGGTAAATAATTCTCTGTCTGACTCACAGTTGGGTCAAAAGAATCGAGGTTGAAAACGTACTAGATCCTGGGAACTTGAATCATCCACTTGAGGTTTGGGGAGAAGACTCTGTGCCTGACAAACCAGCTGGAGAGCTTGTTCCACTCGGTGGGGTTGCACCCGTAGATGGACAGACGAGGCTCAGCGTACTGGTACTTGGCATCCTCCAGGTCACTGGCTACTTCCTGGTTCACACAAAGGTCAAATCGGGCTCAGATCACATGAGGTTGGGTACATAAAAGATGATCTATTTGGCAGATCAGAAGGGTTACAAAACACGGGTTGTTTCATTATCCAAAGTTTTGTTTCTATTCGTTTTTCGGCGATGTTTCTTATCTATTCTTCTTATATAGAAACTGACCTTGATGATGGTGGCAAAGTACTCTCCATTGATGTGGTTCTCTGTCTTCAGGTAAAGGTCACGCAGCTCACTGGCTCCTACGGGGTTGTACTTGGCGTTGAACTTATCGAAACGCTGGAAGGTTTGTCTGCCCTTCAGAGAAACAACAACGACACAAGAGGAGAGATTTAGATCAAGGGAGGTTGACTGAAGGGATGGGACAATAGGATAGTAGACCTTATCCAAACAGAGGAATTTCCATCAAGGAAATGAAATATTAAGATTTCCTGTCTTCCAGAATGAATACAATCTTATCATTTTAACAAATTATGACCAAAACAGTGATTTTTAATATAAAACCTTTGACTGTTGTTGTTCTTCTTCAGCTACTTCTCGATATCTGAAGCTCATCATTAGCTGTACTTACAATAAGAAAATCATGTTTATAATGTTTTCTTTGCATGGTTATTGAATTTGTAGCTAATGTTCCAACGAGTGAGTAACGTACAGCGTGCACGTCCAGGGAGTCCACAGTGAGGTCATAAGGATGCAGGTGGAGGGACTCAAAGAGCTCCTTCATGGTGACCTCCCTCCCCTTCAGGTTGTGCACGACGCGCTCAGCGTCCACGCGGTAAGACTTCTTGATGAAGCGCAGCAGGTGCTTCTGGTTCATGCAGGCGGCAGCATGGATGTGGGTGTCCACCTGGAGTGGTAGAAAGATGGTGGAGAGTGGATCACTGAGGTTTGGGGTTTATGTGTTGTAATAACACTGCTTGGTCACAAGAGGGAGCTAAAGACACACCCGAGGTTCATGGCAGCTACAATTGAGGAAAACAACAGCAAACTAAGTGAGAAATGAAATATGTATAATTCAAACATATATAATGCACTGTGTCATAATTTATGTACATATTAATGTAACAAAACTTGAAAAAATGAAAATACACTGAAAATTGAATTTTTACACTTGAATTACTGTTTTCCCTTTTTTTCTGTAGACAATCAAGTCAATGTAAAGATTTCAAGATCAGTCAACGGAGGATGAGTGCAAAACATCCACTTTATTTTACCGTTTCCCTTCATTTAAAACGCAGTCTTTGTGGGAACTGTACTGCATTTAGTGATGTCTCCAGATTAAAATGGCAGGAGGTAAACAGTGGGTTTGATTTAGGGTTCATTTGATGTCACGTTTTGAAGCAAAATTAGAAGCAGTGTCCGCGTTAAAAGCTGTTAATGGCTACCTTCCTGCAGTTGTAGAAGTCCCTGTGGGGGTTCAGCTTCAGCTCCTTCATCTCCTCCATCTCATTCAGCATTTCATGCACGTTGAACTTGGACATGAGGAACTTCAGACGGCGGTGAGAGTAAGTCTTACTGCAAAACAGAAAGAAGCGCGTGAACACGGGCACTCACCACTGTGAGGTGATACACATGCAGCTGTCAAATAGCACCGGTGGACTGACGGATTTCAGTGTGTGTATCTATAGGAAAATGGAAAAAGGAAAAACAACCACACACTGAGAACCTGCGACAAATCATGTAACAGTAAGTCAACCCTGTGGGTCATCTAGAAGAAGCTGAACGTGGTAAATTCCAGACATGATTTCAATCGATCTGGGTTGCACAGAAACTGGATATGAGTGAATTCATGGAGGGACAGCGGAGAGGACATAATTAACAATTCTAAAATACAAAACAGAGCAATCAACACATTTTACAGCACTCACGTTGGGCCTTGAGCAATGAGAGCGATGAGGAAGTTCATGTCGTCGATGAAGGTGTTGTAGTCCGGGCACGGCAGGTCTTTGGGCTGATGTTTGTCGGCAGCTGCGGCGTCGTTGTACACGTAGATAACACCGTCCTTCATACGGGCAACATATCCCAGGTTCTCCGGCAGATGCTTGGTATCGAAGGGGTCTTCCCCGTTCTTTGGAGGAGATGTGAAGACTGATGGATACACGTAACATACAAATTAAACATCCGGGATACCCAATGGCACAGAAAACACATTGTGCATTTATTTCAACCGCAGGTCCACCACCTTATTGAGCCTCATCTCACTTTCCCCTCACCTGGCTGCACCTGATCTTCGGGTTTGAAGGTCTCTCCCTCGATCTCACGCAGGTACTGGGAGGCCGTGCGTGGGAAGCGCTGGTAGGCCAGCCTCATGTACTTCTCCCTGATGGTCAAGGCACGGTACAAACCCTTGCAGGACAGCTCAAAGTCATCCATGGTCACCTGAATGGCAGGTTTAAAATGTGTTACATATTTTACAGTTGAAGCCCTGTATTTCTTTATTTTGTGATTTACTCTATTTCGGCACAGCACCTGCCCTTTTTATACTGACTGCAGAAATACCAATGCAAAGACTGTAGCCTTACAATTACATGCGTTCAATTTTGAGGCATTCCTTACTAAAACAAGATGAACCACCGGCTCTTTACTCATGCAAAAGACTTAAAACATTTAATTATTTTATGATTAAAAACACACAACCTCTCTGTGGTAGCAATGTAATGTAGTCAGTGTACCTCAAATGCATCATAACAAATGTAGGTTCTACATTTCTACATCTCTCTTGCTCTGCCTGTAAATGTCAAACCCAAAGTCCTGAAACCTAAACCCCAGCCTGCTCTCAGATGAGCTCCATTCATGGGACTCCGTTAGTGGGAGGGAGGCTGCGAAACCACGGCCCCACAGACACATATAGTCAGGTTCAAAGTCAACACCTCCTGCATCCGTGTCAACTTGACCCCAGTCGAGTTTAGGAACTTTTCATGACATGCACGTGTGATAAATGGGTAGATACTACACTGTAAAATATCATAGTGTAATTCAGTGAAATCAGTATATAGTCAACCACCATCAAACTACAGATGCATTTTTAACTAGATATAACTTGTTAATTATTAGAGGTGCTTGTTGGCAGATTTTGGAGAACGTCAGGCTAGCTGAATCCCCGTTTCCAAACTTTATGCTATGCTAAGCTAACTGGCTACTGGTTGTTGTGGCCTTACGTTGGACAGATATGAGAGTGGCATCAATCACTTCACTCTTGGCAAGAAAAGGAAAAGGCGTATTTTCCTTTAAGTCAACTTAAATTCCTTGTTAAGTCTTGTGATTTCAAATGTTGATTGAGTGAATGTTCTCCTGACTGTTCACCAAACTAACCAAATGTTTCTAAAGAAAATGGTTAGCATAGTGGCAACGTCTCCAGAAAGTCTTCTTCTTTCAAGTTTGAAGTTTTTGAGAGTTAATAATGAACAAAACACAAAAGAAACTAGCTAGCGATGATGAAGGATAGCATCCCAAACATTTAACAAAGTTTCAGGGAGACTTAATGAGGAGACTTAAAAATGAAAAACGTACGTTTAGTTTTTCAAACAAAACTGAAGGGACCTCAGTTTAATTAACTGAAATTATTTTACAGTGTAGTGCTTCATCTCCACCAAATTATACTAATTTCAACCACCAATACGAGCAAAAACATTAAATAAATGTCAGCTACAACCAGTGATAGTAGATCCACTACTGTGATGGTTTTACCTCAAAGTCTAAAGGGGTGTGAGCTGTTTCCCAATATTACAAAGGCAAACGTTCAAATAGTCCAGGATCACCGGTGAATTTGAATGGGATAAAAAAGAAAACGGACAGTACCCCGGAGGCGTAGTCTCCGATGATGGCCACCCTCTGGAAGTCGGGCACTTCCAGGTAGGTGGGCGTGTCCACCTCCACTGACACCACAGGGGCAGAAGCTGCCTTGGCAGCGGCCGCAGGCACGGCCATGGTGCGGGAGCGCTGGTGCCTCTTGCTGAGGATAAGGAGAGGTGAGGTTAGCCCAACACTTCTGAAATGTTTGTTGTGAAAGCCGACCACATTGCCCTTCAAATTTATATCAGCTATATAGTGACATTTTGAACTTTTCTCTCAGGGAATTTACCAGATGGTCTTACATGTCTACATATGGGGTTTGGTTTAGACATTTAAAGCCTAAAACCCTAAAATGTCTCACTTTCTCACCATGTAATCACGTGATTTTGTTGCGCCACAGGCACAAACTGACAGTAGGCCCGGGCTGTGGGCTCTAATCTCCCATCTCACCGTTTCTCAGCATCACCCTCAGTGTGCAGGTGGAGGGCCATCTCTTCGTGGATGATGGGACAGTCCTCAGCCACATCAAACATGGAGATCTCATCGCGTACGTTCTCGTCTTTGGTCTCAGATGCAAAGACCTTCTCCGCGAAGGCCCGCATCTTGTCATCGGTCTCTGTCAGACACCGCAAAGGTGTGGTCCGTTAATAACAGACGAGCATGCTGCTCACATCACATCATGCAGCACTAAACTAAACTAGCTATGTCTACGAGGCGAGCAACAAACAGAAGGTCTTTACTGCTAATCTGCGCTGCATGACTGAATGTAAATTCGAGATGATGCGCATGGCATGCTATATCTATAGACATAAAAAGGCACATACCTTCCCTAACCTGCTGTGTACAGACTACAGTACATGCGTTGTATCTATATGAAGATTGACTCAGTCACTACAAGTCTGCCGCTCTGACCTCCAGTCCCATGCATACCTATAGAGGAACTACAGCGATGAAGTGCCACACACCGTCGGCTTGACTCTAATTGATACAAGACGGTAAAGCCTTTTTTTAATGTCCCCTAGACCCAATTTTCGTATCATCTTTCACTGTTTATTTTTGCTTTATATTATTATTTGCACCGCATCAGTCAAGAGGTGAGTCTCTCTAAAAGAATGTAGGTGAATTGATTTTGATCAGAATTCATCAATATGTTGAGAGAAACGACAGGAAAAGAGGGTCACGGTCTAAAAATGACTGGAGTTATGAACCAAGCGATGAAAAAGTACTTAAACACAGTGACAGTACACAGCATGAGCGGCACTGCTTGATGCCACAATCAGAGATAACTACTTTCTAGATCAGACTCTACTCATTACATGCACTTACTAGGCAAGAGCCAAGGCTTTGTACTCTGAGACAGCAAATCTATTACGGCACATATGACCAAAGCGATTCTGGGTACACGTTCACCCTCCATACTTACTCTGTGGACCTGATTATGCACAGCAAGAAAGTAGCACCGCCCGGAATACAACCCAAAAAAGAGAGTGTTAGAAAAGCATTGGTTAGAAAGGTGTTATACGTGAAGATGTCATACAAACCAACCCTTTACTGTTTCAATTAAATGCATAACAAAATGCACCATATAACCGTTTTAGGAACACAAACTGTACCTGAACCAGAATATTTAACAGTTATTAACAATATAGATTAGAATTACATGCAATAGTAGATGCTGAGGATATGAGAAGTAGAATGGGAGCCAGAGCTTTCAGCTATCAAGCTCCTCTTATGTGGAACCAGCTTCCAGTTTGACACATTCAAGAGCAGGCTTAAGACTTTCCTCTTTGATAAAGCCTATAGTAGGGCTGACTCAGGTGACCCCTGAGGCACCCCTTAGTTACGCTGCTATAGGCCTAGGCTGCCGGGAGACT
>JAVQJD010023256.1:0-10142 GCA_036023655.1 Nannoperca australis
TATTTCTTTAAAGTTAAGACTAGTTTAAAGTCATCTTCATTGAAAAGTACAGTGCTTTTCCTTCAAAAATAAGGACATTTCAATGTGACCCCAAACTTTTGAACGGTAGTGTACGTTCCACACAACGTGATTGCTCGAAAAAGTTTACCTTGTTTTGAAAATAAATTGCTGTTATGTCTATTTCTGCACATTGAGAGCAATGGGGGAAAAAAACAGAGGCATATTTCTTGTATGTGTACACACGCTTGGGCAGTAAAGCTGATTCTGATTCAGTTCAGACAGAAAGCAAAGCAAGCTTTTATCTTATGTTACAGCCAATGTAATGTACCAAGTGTGTAGCTGTAAGGAACTTTATCTCTCCTTTCTCTCCTCTTCTTTTTCTTTTGTCTCTGTACGTTGATGAAGTTTACAAAACAAGATTTTTTTTTTCTCTAGTTAGGTTTTTTAACTTGGGTTTAAAATGTTTTTGCCTCATTTTATGCAAATTCGCGTCCACTTGGTTCTTTCCATTCATTTTAAATTAAATCGTGCCGCATCAAAAATTTGCCTCATGTTCTGTGTGAGCACACTGTTAGTCTCGTTAAAATGTTTTTGAGAGAATTTTTTATATTACCTACAATAATACAGAATCTAACTAAGGAGCAGCACTTTTTCGATGGCAGGTAGATGCAGTCAGTCCTTCTTGCGTGCCCGCACTCTGCTCGTCTTTCTCCACCTTCCTCCACCTCCTCCTCTCCTGAACACATTATCTGCTGCCCGGAGCTTCCTTTTGTCCTCAGAAAGGAACAGGGTGTCTCTGCCGTTCTCCTTATCTGTTTGAGCTCTCTGAAGGCCATCTGCCTGTTTTGGTCTGATCCCCCCCCCACAGTGTTTCTGTTCACCTATTCACGCCTTCGCTCTGCACACACGTTAACGACAAGGATTTATTTCTGGAGTGAAGTTTCATGTAGCCAACATTCTGTGCCTTTAGTCGGTATTACTATCAGCAAATAAATCCATCCTACCTTTACACACACACACACACACACACACACACACACACACACACACACACAGACACAGATGTGAGTACTAGATCCATAAAGGGAAATGACTATGTCACAGGAAGGTGGGCTTCTCGAGTAGTTGTGCTTATTTCTACTGTCGATTTATTTTTAGAGCGCACCTCCGACTCTCCTCAGCCTCCACATATTGTCCATTCTCCACCCATGCACTCTGACGCTGTCCTCAGGCCGGCTTGTGAGTCACTGCTGGTTATTTCCCTCCTTCCTTTTAACAACCTTACTCTCTGGGCATTAGCGGCGCTTTTTTGCTTTTCTTTTTTGCTTCTGAAGGTGCGTTATCAGCCGAGGTTCAGGTTAATGTTTAATATTCAGGGTTCCTTTCAGCGATATTTGATTCATTCAACACTGTTCCCTCCCACATCTTTTTTGTTTGTTTTTTGTTTTTCTGATCAGGTTATATAACACTTTCTGCTTTTGTGTTAATCATCTCCAAACTTGAATTTAAAGCTTCACTCTGCATACATTTATTCATGTCTTCTGGAAGGCCTTAAAAGATCGAGTTTTCAGATACCCTTGAACAACCTTTTGGTATAAGTGAGTGACGACACTTGTCACAGCCTACGAAGACCAAGTTTCTGTCCACATTATAACAAACTGAAATGCAAAATCAACATCAGTCAAGACCTCTTAAGGGGAATTTATAGCATCAAGGCAAGGCAAGGCAAGTTTATTTATATGGCACCTTTCATACACGGATGCAATTCAAAGTGCTGTATTTGATCAAGGGGTTATGGTGTAACTTCAGAAGTTACACGTGACTGTTGTAGCTTCAATGTAGGCTACATCGGAGATACCACGAGAAAGTTGCAAGAACTGTGATTGGTCAGACTGGGCTGCTTGTGTTTTCTTCTACAATGTTTCCACTGCTGGAGGAGATTGTTAATAGTGATGACAACATTAAGGAAATAAAAAAAAGGCTCAGTATTCTCCTCCTTTGAGCAACACACATCTAGCAGAGACGTCCCAACTGCAACCCGTCTGCTCACCAGGATCAAACACAGAGATTGGACGGCAGTAGATCTCTATTAGCAAAGATGGGGCAAAATAGAAGTCACCTGGATGTAACTCTAGTTCTATGAGTAAATTTGTCTCCCAATGTCGCCCTATATTAAGCAGTAACTCAGAGGATGTAAACACAGTTACTGTGGTACAAATAGCCTAATAAACGCACATTACAGCCTGTTAACGTACATCCATCTACTGTTGGCAGATAGAGGTGGCAGATAATATGAATAATTCTTGGAACGGTCACATGCTTTATGAAAGGCACTGACAAACCACCTATTTTGTAGTGTAGTTTGGATCAGTCACGGATGCGTTACAGACACAGACCTTTCTCCTTTATTTTATTTTAAGATGTGGAATATCAAAGTGGGCTTGGTTTTTCTTGCTAACAAAACGTGTGACTTTTTGATCAGATTTTAATAGTGGCTACTAGGTATCATAGAAAGGGTAAAAACCAGTAGAAAACTTCGATTTTCTAAGTCAATATTTGAATAGATCTTGCCTCTGTAAATACAAGTAAGACGATTGGCAAAATGTCTTCAGTGAAAGTTTCCTTTTAAATTGTAGCGGCAGTGTCGACAAGGTCATTGTATAAAAGCTACAATTCCCAGGTTGACAGACGTCATGTTGAAAATAAGCACTTAGCTTTTTCTCAGCTGCTCCTTGTACACAAGGCTTCACCTTTATGTGTGTAATCACAGCACACTCTCTTAGGTGTGGTTGCCCTCATCTGCCTCACATATGGCTCTTGATGAATAGTGCTGTGGTGCTATTGTTAGAGGCTAAATTAAAGGGATGAATGTGCTGTTGGAGTCCTCACGCCCTTCCTGTTATAACCCCACAACTGCATCTTCAGAGATGTGAAATCAAAGCTTCTCTGGTGTCCCATTTTACAGCACCGTGGGGCCCTCAGGAGAATGACTCTCTCCCTCTCTGCCATTGTGTGTTCATGGAGCTCGTCCAAAGTGGAGCAGAGGGGAGTTTGTCTGACCTTTACTGTCATTCAAAGTGAACTTGATACATACAGCATATTGCTGTGTTCAAACAAAGAGACACCCGTCTTCATAGTGCGAAGGAAAAGCGTATTCAACCACAGGTGTATCGAAAAGCTGAATCATTGTATAAGGACTAATGCTTCTCAGAGGGTGGGCAACAAACTTGAAGTGAGTGAATCAGCAGTGCAAATAGTGCTTTCATGAGAATTATTTGGCAAGCTCCAATGCAACTTGTCTGGCACAGCTCTCAGCCTTAACTTGTGTTGCTTTTTATTGTCTGTGTCTGCCATATGTTGTCACGATCCTCTGGACTGTTCCACTCAAGGAACTAAGAGATTTGGTACTTTTGGTCTTATATTGCTAACTGAAACTCAAAGTGCTGATGGACCAACCTCCTGACAAAGCTAATGGCTAATCAATCCTTGTAAGAGAATTTATCATGATGCATTATTTTGTCTATCCCCTGTGGTCAAATAATCACTTCCCAGAGATAGAGTTTCTCTAATTACAGAAATAATTTCATTAGTTGAGTCAAATCTCGGTGGACCTCAGAATAAATCCCTGAATAAATCAGGTTGAATGCTTTGTAGTAAGTTCCTTTGAGAGAGGGCCACTCATCTACAACTACACGTGATGTACTTCCATGGACAAAAAAGTAACAAAACGCAAGCGATGGAGCAGAACCAGATATATCGTCATTTTTATTCCACACATTCTTCTTCCGTGTTAAAATCTGGCGCCTAGATGATCTACAATAAGATTTGGGTGTGTTATGCTAGTAGCTCCGAGCCTATAAAGGAGATGAGAAGAGATAAGGAGCAGGCTACAGAGATCTGAAAAGCTCACTTACTTCCCTCATTTGTCTTTACTGCAGACACGTAGAGGCACAATCTTTGACCTGACAAATGTAAGTCCTATATGTAATATTTGGCTCTTCAGCAGCTAAATGCCCCACATCATGCTAAAATACATTCTCTGTATCTTTCATATTACACAGTTATATATTTTTAATGATAGTTCAAATAATATATTGATAAGTGCAACTTTATCTGTATTATGTCTTTAATTAGACATGTAAATGTTTATGTAGAAGGCAAGCTGAATTCCCATAACAGGTCTTTGTTAATCTGTCAACACAATGCAAAGATAATGTTTCCGTCTTACCAGCATTCCCAGTGTATTAACACTGCTCGAGAATGCAGCAAATCCCTCTGCATTATAGATTAATAGAGCCAACGATTTACTGGCTCAGGAGAGTAAAACACTGTGTCTGATGGTTTAATTGCAGTTTGATTTATTATGAGAACTTAGCTTGAGGCAGCAAAACCAATCTAGCTGCCAAAATGCCATCTTGTGATGCAGGGAATGTGTTCACTGCACAACAAATTTAAATGGTAGGCTGTCTGTCTGCCAGCCACACACTAGAGGCTGGCTGCTCACACTGATATTAAGAGAGATGTATTAACTTTCACTGCTGGTGTTCTCCTCGGGCAACACTGTGTGATTTATGATTCTTTGATGTTTTAGAAAGCAATTTGCTTATCTAGTATGTTAATATTATACTACAACTTAAATGGTAATTCATTTGGTCTGTTTTGGACAGGTAGGGAAATTGATAAGTGGAGCACTGAAACGGGTTTATACAAAACCCCTCAGCACTCAAGGGTTGCTCATTAAAAACATGTCATTTAACCTATTGTTTACTAAAATAGGCCTAATTATTAATTATCCCATGGCTAATTACTAATTAAGCAGGGCAGAAAATGAAAAGCTGGTCTATTATTCTCAGAAGAGCAGTTGCTCTGATTTTGCCCCACATCTGATTCATTTAAGTGGTGTATGGTAACCAGGAATCTGCAAACCTCAGTAACTAATGAGTTTACGTGCATGGAGACGAAAAGTGATGAGTCATGTGCTGATAATTGGCCAGCTGTAATCTGATCTGGAGATCACAAGAGATGATGAGATTCTCATTACTGGTGTGGTATTTTGGGAAAACATATTGTTCCTCAAGGATTCGCGTTACTCTGTTCAGATCAGTGTGAAAGGCAAGGACCTGCATCACGTTGCATTTTTCCAATTCCCATCTGGATCACATGGATAATCAAATTCCTGAGGCGTAGCAAAGCGGCATGGAAAACAATGACTCACAACAAAGGAGAGCAAAGCAGAAAGCTGATGGCTCAATTGACTATTTGTTAAGCCCCTTCCCCTTAAGTTACTGTTGCTACGCTGTCAGGTTTCCATTCCCACATGGCTCATAATGCAGTTTATAATGAAAGCAGTGGCAAATCAACCTCTCCCAATTAGTCATTTATGGAACAATGGGTTCTTGATTTCAGACAGAAGTACATAAAAAGCAGGTCTCTCGTTTCTAGCAGGCGAGTATCGATTGTGTCAACTGAGATGACAACTGTTGCATACAGATTCAATCAGCTGTAGCTACCCAGCTAATTAAGCTAACAACAATTTTACTGTTACCCGCGGACTCGATTTTAAAGAATAATCTTGGAAAAGGGTCTTGAATATGCATTTGATTGCTACATATATATTTTGCTAAAAGACTGAGGCTGCACGTCCCAGACAAACAGTCAGCATCCATACCAACTGATGATCCATGTAAAAGACATGGAAGTAAACGTTGTTCTTGCAGTGTAGAATGAAGAAGTCCTTGTATTACAAGTATGATAACAGATAATGTACAATCACAAACTATCATAAACAAATGTTTTTACCAAAATGTTCTTTGTCATTGCTCAATTCTTACATTTTGTATTTGATTAAAATGGGTCCTAAAAGAACTTTACGCTTTGCTCCATCACACTGTTCAAAACTACGTGTTTGTCTGAAAAGCTCGCCCTAAGTGAAATATTTGTTCCTGATTGGCCCAGACACTGACGCCCATCACTCGTGGGAGATGACATGTTTACTGTTGCCTTGTGTGTTATTGTTACTCTGCTCACTTTAGACTTCCCACATCCCTTCTTTGGTGGAATTGTTTAAATGCTAAAATAAATATGAATGGAGGCTGATTGACGAGCTGTAATCTGATCTGGAAAGGGGGCAGAGATGATTAGATGTCTGACTTGATGTCATTTATATTTGGCAGTAGACAGAGCTTGAATATTTCCCCTGACACCGTGGGGACTCCCAGAAGTCAATTTTCCACCGGCAGACATACATTTCCTTAGAGTGACAAACACGTGTATGTTTATCCAGCAGGCACAGAGAGGCTTGTTGTTGTTGGTTTTGGGATGCAGAAGTGCCACAGAGAGAGACTGGTCGTGAAAGGAACTCTGGGAAAGCTCTCAGACTGGGAACAGTGGCTTGACCTCCTGTTCAGGAAGTGGTTTGGGTGCTTTTGTAGCTAATTTGTTTGCCTGTTTCTAGCATCAGGGCTGTC
Source organism: Nannoperca australis (assembly GCA_036023655.1). NCBI lineage: Eukaryota > Metazoa > Chordata > Actinopteri > Centrarchiformes > Percichthyidae > Nannoperca > Nannoperca australis. Next base: position 6,468 of record JAVQJD010023256.1, read on the forward strand.
ACTTCTCAGTGCATATGAAGAAACACTACCGTACTAGAAGAATTTATGTATATTTACACAGAAGTAAAATGCTGCTTCAGCTTGTATGTCATTCAGATACAGACAAAAGCATAAAAATGTGTTTCCATCTGTTTTATCTTGCAAGAAATAAAATCATTGCTACCAGTTCTTTTACCCTTCCTTATAAGCTGCTGCACTCTGCTAACAACATTCTCCTGTGTGTATCCTTTTGTTCACATAATGTTGATTTTTTTAATGATCCTTCAGTGAAAGTGATTTAGTCCAATTGGTTAATTGCTAAAGCTCTACAGATGTACGGGATTAATGCTTTAGCTTTGACTAAAATGTTGTCCTAATTTTCCTTTTGACTTGCAGGAAATCACAAATCAATAATCACTGCACAAAGCAGTACAATCTATGAGCCTGTTCTCTACAGAATATTGATTAGAAATGAGGGCCTGCTACAAGGAGAGTCATTTGTCAAGCTACTTGACATAATTGGAACAAAAAAGGTCAATTGCCTTTTGCAGTTTAAAGGATAACATGTAGGACATATATGGCATAAGTTTAACGCTGAAAGGTTTCTGTTAACGTCATCTTTCATAGTCCTTTACAAGCATTTGGAGCCGCATTGTGTGTAAATTGTATCTTCTTGTCTGCTAACACAGCAGCAGGGTAGCGATTGTCTCATTTCTTCGGACAGAAATGCAATAAAACCAAAGAAACAGGTCGTCTGGTTAATGATTCACCTCTCTTCTATTCACATAAAGCATGAGAGAAAACTGTGTTTTCTGTGACGACATCAATCAGCACAAACGAACTTCCGTCTATATCAGAGTGAATTCTATGTATTATATTAGTTATTATGTCACTGAGAACATTCAGTCCCATACAGTATAAATATAGATCAGTGCAGTTAGGCTTGGTTTTTAGTACAGTTTTGAAATTACTTCAAATTTTGAATGCTCACAAAAATGATAAATTTTTATTACAGTAAATCAGATTCACTGCATTTTGCTTTTGTTTTTCAATTAGCTGCTGGTATTTTTTTTTTGCTTCTGCTGTCGTGATTATTCAGTCACACCCAGTCTAACCATTTCCCTCCCAGTCTTATCTGCACAGCTGGCCTGTATGACATGAACTGACATGACATGAACACAATAGGCACAAAACTTGCCTGCAGCAGCGCAGCACCGGGAGAGGTCTAGGTCGAGCCAGTAAAGAGGTGTTTTTGTGGACGAAGGGAACCAAAGAGCCGTGGGTGTCCGTCTGATGGCCGTGGGGAATCAATAGAGACTGTTCAATGAGTAACGTAGCGCCGACTCAGAACAGGGTCATGGTTGCCGCTAATTGCTCTTGCTTTGTTTGCAATCAGTCCAACATTCTGCTACTAATGTGATTAGGTCACTTTGGACAAAAGCATTTGTCAAACACCTCCTGCGGATGATGTGTTTGACGTAAATCTGAAAACTCTGCACTCCTCCATCCACTCAACGCGGTCCTGTGAAGTCTGGGCTGGAGAATTTGATCAAATCTGATGCGTAGTTCATCTCAGACTTCAGCTGCAGTATTTGTTGGAAAATATCAAGTTGTGGAAAACCAGCTTGCAGCTTGAGAATGTGATAAACACTGCAGCCCATCTCCAGAAGGCGACGGGGTGTTGATTTTGTAAGCATGACAGATACCAGATATTATATGGGAACAGATCCAGTAACATGGCAGGGAAATAGCACAACCATAAGTAGCACTCTGTGGAGGCAATACTGCTCCTTCTCCAAATATTTAGTTTTTTGTGATAAAAATGCTTTAATGTTATCATTCCTCCATTGTGTTATGTCCTTGTAGGCACTGGTAATGATGACAAGGTGAGAGCAAGGATTTGTTTATTTTTAAATATAATTAGTTATCAGGTGATGAAATCGATTCCTTGTGCATGGTGTCAGTGCCACAGCAGAGCTGTCAGCACAGCGTGCTAGTTAACGTGTCTCTCATCTGCTCCCTTGCTAATACTGTTTGGACATCTGACAGACACCTGCTATCTAAACAGTAAACTCTGATACAACTGATACATTACCTTTCCAACACCAAATGGCTGTTGTTTTCTTTACAGCGATGATAGCAACTGGTTTGAATGACCAAATATTTTATGCAATGTCTTAACGCTGCTTTTCCAAAGAGAATTAATAATGTGCCACAGTAAATCAGGGGAAGTTTGAAAAGTGACTATGCTATGGGGGTTCCACAGCAGTGATATGTATGAACCTGACAGGTGCAAAGAGGCTTCTTTTCTTCTTTTTACCAGCACTGTTATCAGCTTTCCTCTCACTGCACACAGTCAGTGAATCGCCTGCCTTTGTGATCTGTGATACACTGCATGTTATTCCCTCTGCAAACCTTTCCTGAATCTGGGCCACAATGTCCATATTGACGCACATCAACAAAGGCTCCTCTCTTCCATGTGTATATTTCTTCTAGTGGCAGTGAAAAGCAGGAGATACAGTTACCTCTAATGAGTAAAGGACTTCACACCCCATTGGTTGTTCTGTCTACCTGGAATTCAGGCCACTGTAGCACAAATACCACGAAATAACCTCAGTGGGAAATTCAGTGCAAAACCAGAAAAGTAAATGTTCCTGGAGAAGAAACGTGTGTCAGGCTGCCTGTTCAACAGCATAACAAATTATCTGTGCATTTAGGGAGTTATTGGAAGTTGAATCACACACTCTTCCTTTGCCTGGAAACAAATTGTGTTTAAAGAAATATAGGGAGATGTGGTTTACAGAGGAGCAAAATCAAGGTTACAAGGGGGTAAACATCTATGTACCAGCACTTGAAAAGACCTGCCTGACTCTCTGTACGTGTTGTATTGAGTGTTGTCACTGACTGGGCTCATGCTAATGAACAGGCAGACTGTAATGTTGGGAAGTAAAAGCATTGTTTTGGTTTGTAAAAAGACACTAGGGTGAAGCTTTCCAGAGCTACTCCAAATGTTTGAACACCAGACTCTGAGTCATCATCAAACACTGCCCAGAGCTCAAAAGGCTGGACTTGAGTTCTTTAGGAGCGTAATGAAACGTAGCAGCGACACTCTGGCAGACATAATAGGTTTTCTTGCCCTTCCTTGTCGTGGCTAATTATGAGTGGAAAACAGGTCCTGCCAAGATGGATGTTTTTCTTTCCCGGTTCAAAGGCAAATCGGTTTCCCCATTGTCTCTTTTCTACAAGCAGCAGCTCAGTCAGTTGACATGAAGAAACAGATACACGCCTGGACTCAAGTGGACCACTCAGGCCCACTCAGGCACATGACAGCTCCAACAGAGATTAAAGTGTCAAAGCTTGCTTGTTGGTTAGCAAACAATTAAGAAAAAGCAGGTAAAAGGGTTCCTATACTGGCCTGCAAAAATCTGGAAAGTGGGTTTATTCACTGAAGGTGAAAAGGGTGGAGGCAAAATTGAGTGCAAAATTAAGAGAGGAGGGAAAATGTCTTCTTTCTACATGGTTGTTGGGTCTATTCAATTAAATTCAATTCAATTTTATTTATATAGCGCCATATCACAACAAAGTTATCTCAGGGCACTCTATCGCATGGAGCCGGTCGAGACCAACTTCCACACACACAAAGACCCAACAATCCCACCATGAGCAGCACTAGGCGACAATGGCAAGGAAAAACTC
>JAVQJD010023267.1:0-21093 GCA_036023655.1 Nannoperca australis
TGTGTGTGTGTGTGTGTGTGTGTGTGTGTGTGTGTGTGTGTGTGTGTGTGTGTGTGTGTGTGTGTGTGTGTGTGTGTGTGTGTGTGTGCGCGCGCGCACGTGCACATGCGAGACAGAATGTAGGAATGAATGTGATCAAACGTGTTATTTTGAAAAGCAAAAGGTTCTACTGAAGGGTCTCACCAGTCAGACTAAAGACACTGCACAGAAATTATGCTTAGTGTCATTATCTGCCGGACAGTTCTTCTTCTTTGAACTGACAACGTCTTATGTGTCATACTGTGTGTGGTGATCTGTAATATAGTCGCTTAGGCGGTCTGTACGCTTTCCTACAATCTCCTCTCTTCATGTGACTTTTGTCCTACACCACGTTGGGAGGTACTACACAGCATGGGAACCTTTTGGGTGTGTCACCACCAACAGCTGCATGTAATCACTGTGACCCTACACGCAAGAACACAAAGACAAACCCATTTATAAATGAGAGCAGTTGCACAATAAAATCACACCAGGCCCTTCCAAACCTACGCCATTTTCTAGGGACGTAGCAAGTTTGAACATTGTCTATGAGCTTGGCATCATTTGACAAAGTAATTGGGGTCAAATAATCATGTTTTTTCTTTGTAGCTTCCCTCAGAGTACATACTGTCGAAAAATGGGAAAAGGGGAAATTCTCAGATACCTACCTTGAATCAATCCAGTGACCAATACTACTGTTGGTGTACTGGCACTGTTTGCAGTAGGTATTTCCTGAGAGCTGGGTACTGTAGCTTTTGAAGAGTGCAGAGATGATTGTTACCTTGAAAAGGTGCAGTTTTATTCTTTAAAGAGATTAAACTGCTACAACTTTAAAAGCCTAAATAAAATCTATAAAATAAAAGTCACAGTAGTATTTTTAGAAAGGCTTTCCTCCTTCCCTCCTGTTTTATATGCAGCAGGTAGATTATAGTCTGACCTACAGTTGACCTTGACAACCATGTGTTTATGTCCACAGACGGTGTGTCAACACTCAGCCCATTCGCACAAACCTGAAATACCAAACCCAGACTCCCGTGACATCACTGCAGCAGCCCTGTCTGTTGTCTGTCTCTCTGCTTATTTTTCACCATTTTTCCATTTCTTCATGCCATCCTTTTCTCTCACTTTTCCTTCAAAACACGACTCTGTTAGTAATAACCTGGAGCTCTGGCGTCAGCTCGCGTGTGTTTGTGTGTCCTCTGTTTCATCAGTCTCCTCCACTCTCACGCTGCATCTGCAGTGTGTACTTCAGCGTACACTCTGCAGGAACCCCTGGCCCATCTTTGACCTCGGCAGCCATGGATGTGTTTGTGTTGTTATTCTGTTGCTGAACGTGGACCAACACTTTTCGATCTTAGTCGTGAATGTTAGCGAACACAGGTGAACATACTGGGGAGACAGACATAGATTATCTTGATTTACTGCACTATGCTGACGTTCAAGTTTGATAAAATGTTCCTGGAGTTCCTTAAAGTATCTCCCAGATTTTTTTTTTTTTGGTCTTCATTGCTTAATATTTCTTGTACTTCCTTTTTGATTTGCAGGAAGTTCTATGTACATCTACATCACACAGTACAGGACCCTTCACTGACCCTGAATCCCCACGTGCATTTTAATTAGCTTGAAGTTGCATGTATGACCTTTTTCCCTCCGTTTCCCATGTTTACAAGAGCAGTGTGGCTTCGCAGCCATCATCTATCTGTCCATCTCTCCCCTCAGCTCCACTCCCCTGCTACTGAAGCACAGAGTCTCATGCAAATAAACAGTGGACAACCAAATGCCCCTCTAACATCTGGGAGACACGTGGCGCAGTAACACAACCACTCTGAGTGCTTGGTTCTCACAGGGATGATGACACAACTCTGTCGCTTTTAGGAAGTAGCCATGTTAGGTTTAGGATTTTACAAAGAAATATTTAGTGCCACATATGAATGGGGCACAAGAGAAGTCCAGAACCTTAGTCAAACCCAGTACTTTTTAGTTGCATAGTGCACACAACTGAGCCACCAGAATGCCTCAAGGAGTTGTGTTGAGAGAAATGCTTTCATTGTTCACTGACACGCACTGCCATTTCTTCCATGTGGAAAGTTTGATGTTCGCATTTTTGAAGTAGCCAATAGCCGTGCAGGTTTTACTTTCTGAAACATTGAAGCATTGTTTGGATTAATACTCCACTCCTCCCCACTGGTGTGTCAGAGGGATAACTTTCTTCCTCTGCGACTGTACTGACTTTCAGAATTCAAGATTCAGATATGTGATAATCCTCTCCCTGCCTGCTCTTTTATCCCTCTGTTCTCTCTCAGCAGGAGTATTATGTGTATTTTCATGCCTTTAAAAGTTTCACATGGGTCCTCATTACATTCAGTGGGCCTTTTTTTTTAGCTGTGTTTTAGGCGAGACGATAACTGTTTCTACTGTATTCAAGGCGCTGTTCATTCTCAATAAACAGCACCTTACAATTCTATACAATATGTATTTATGATCCTCTGTAACCTTTAAAAGGTCAGGACGATACAAGTCTGTAATTAACTCCTTTCCACTGTATGTGTCTGTCCAGGATGATTGTATGCAACCAGGTGATGAAGTACATCCTGGACCGGATAGACAAGGATGAGAGGCAGGCAGCCAAGAGGAGGAAGAAGGAGGAGGTGGTGGAGGCGAAGAGGAGGTTGGCTAATGCCAGCAAGCTCTCCTCCCTCCTGTATCGGCACAAAGAGATGCTCAAGATGGAGATCCTGAAGAAGCGGGCGCTTCTTGACAAGGAGCTGCAACTAGAGGCCCAGGTATGAAGGGAAAGGGGGAGAAAACAACTGAAAAATAAGAAAATGGCTTCAAGAATGTATAAAACGTTTCACACTCTGCATGAGGTTTAAAAGATAATTATTAAGAGGTGTAACAAATGGCAGTAGAAACGCCTCTATCCCTATTTAAGATATCATTATACAGAAATGACAGAATCTGACTTTGCCATATAAAGGTGTCTCTTTTCCTATTTTTAACCCATCTGTCCTGACATCACACTCCTCAGGAAGAGCTAAAGAGGGATCTGCTGCGAATGCGGAGGGAGAAGGAGAGGGCTCAGGCCGCAGCCCAGCAGGCCGCCCAGGCCGCCGCCACCGCAGCCCACAACAAGCAGCAACATGCTCTGGCACACACGCACGGCATTGCCTCCCAACACCACCTCACCACGACCGTCACCTCCACACACAAGAGGAAACGGGAGGAGGAGAGGGAGACCGCGACGCCAGCAAAATCCAAGAAGAAGAAGATGATCTCGACGACGAGCACCAAGGAGAGCAAGAAGGACACAAAGCTCTACTGCGTTTGCAAAACACCCTATGATGAGACCAAGTATGATGATGCTCTCTCGAATATTTCTATAATTGAATAGAAATCGAACCTTATTTGACAGCTGAACCTTTGTAGGAACTCAGAAACAGAAATTTTGTTCAATTTTTCGTTCCTGTATCCCAAAAAGTCCCTGCTCCGGTACTTTCCAATGGTCCAGAAAGCAGAGAAAGGGTAGAGTTTACGCTACTGAATTTGGCTCACTGTTCAAACACAAGCCTCCAGTCTGCAGAAACAAGTGTAGAGCATTCATTCAGCCTGTGAGCAAGCACAGGTTGTAGAATCAATATTAGGACGAGGGATGGAATTTCCTCACCAGTAAAAAAAGAAAAAGAAAAAAGAAATTGAACCCTGTTAACCCTATTAGCTTATTGTATCAATGCGGCCATGTACTAAAGCGTAACCCCCTCCAGCCTCATTTAACTAATGTCAGTTCACACAAACTCAATTCCTCTTAATCAAATCACAGCACTTCTTTTTGCATTATTCAATTGATCTAATCTGCACTGTTCTTCTGGTCTGGTGGAAACATCAACATAAAAGTGTAATCTATTGCATGTACAATTTTATTTTTACACAATAAAAGATAACTGCTTGATATGATAAAAAAAAAAAAAAAAACTATTTATAGTGTCTACTGCGAGACATGAGCGACAACACCTTTTTATATTTTTTCTTTTCTCTCTAAAAGGTTCTACATTGGCTGCGACCTGTGTACCAACTGGTATCACGGAGACTGTGTGGGCATCACAGAGAAGGAGGCCAAGAAGATGGACGACTACATCTGTATGGAGTGTAAACGGGGCCAGGAGAGCAGCACAGAGGAACTATACTGCATCTGTCAGACACCCTACGATGAGTCCCAGTAAGGAGCTGCAGGAGTGTGTGTGTGTGTGTGTGTGTGTGTGTGTGTGTGTGTGTGTGTGTGTCTGTGCCTCACTCTGCTTAAAATGTCTGTCAAACCGGGCCGTACGGTAAACAGATGATCAGTATTGTTGCTTTAAATGCAAAAGTAGAATATGATTTTTAAAAGAAGGATATTAAGGAGTTAGGAGGATCGTAGTCAATACTGAAATTCATTTTTAAAAAGAAAATACAATACAAAACCACCATACTTGCAAATCAAAATGTCCTTTACATTATCCCTCTTCTGATAATACTTGCTCACCGAAGACATTTCACACAAAATTATGTAGTACGTTCTATGTGAATTGGATAACTGTGAATGAGTGAGGCCAGACTGCATCCATCTAAATCCATCCATCTATTGATCTATTGATGGGCACAGTAACAGAAGTGTAACCTCAACTAATTTAGCACCATTAGTATGTCAGCAAACACGTTTGGGGGAAAAAGGCAATAAAGAAGCAATACTGGGAAATGTTTATGTCTCTCCAAGATCTTGCACGCAGTTACCAAACTCTTAAGCTGTGTAACAAGTTAATCTGATTATAAATCAGCAGAAAGGACTGATGTGAAAAGCAGTAATGTGATAAAGTAACGTTTCTAAAGCTTTAGAATGTTTTTACTTAGAGAAAATTAAATTTTAAGTCTCTGTTTTGCTATGCTAACCTAACTACATCTTACCATCTCTACTCTCCTTGATATTTATGAAAGCACATTAAACTACGACGAAAAGGGCCCTGCGTGACATCCCAAGTAAAATCAAGTACTTCCTGCCTCCCCAGGTTCTACATCGGCTGTGACCGGTGCCAGAACTGGTACCACGGCCGCTGTGTGGGCATCCTGCAGAGCGAGGCCAACCACATCGACGAATACGTGTGCCCACAATGTCAGTCGACGGAGGACGCCATGACGGTCTTCACGCCGCTCACTGACAAGGATTACGAGGGCCTGCGGAGAACTCTGCGATCCTTACAGGTAAACGGATGATTTGTTCTGGCAGCACAAACACCTGTGCCTATTGTGTACTTTATAGCTGTGAATTAAACGTTGGTGCTACAGTCGGGTTTCATAATTTCCCTTAGCTAGCATCCCAGGTGTAAAACACGAGGAAGAAGCAAACAGTGTCTGCTGTGGTAGGTTTTTCTTATACACTAGTAAAACATAACCCTTTAAATACAGTAAAACTCTATTGTGCAAATCAAAATGCTGGGTAAACTACATTTTGGGGAGGTTTACTCTCTACCCACCTCACTGCACATTTACTGTACAGGTACGAGAAGACTCTCCGCAGTAGCTGCAGCAGCACTGTAGTGGCGGTTTTATTCCAAGAGATAGACTGAACACTGACACAGTTCCTCGTCCCCCCCACTACAGTGAAGAGCAGCAAACAAAAGTCCCTCTGTGTCCGTCTTATCTGATCGGTCTGGCTCCCCAGAGCGCTACTTGGACAGCTGCCTGGCCCCAGCATTTTCATTTTTTTACTAGCTCCCCTCTCTTTTCCCTCCTTTCTCCTCCTACCTCTTCTCCTCTTGTTTTCTCCTCCTCTCTCCAGCGGCCTGTGCATGTGTGAGCGAAGGTGAGAGATGGAAGTGGGGAGGAAAGCAAGAGAGAACATCTGTGTTGACCCACCTGCTTCCAGTGTCATTTTCATGGGGCTGTTTGTTTTTCTTCGTCGGTTTCAGCTTTCTCAAGTGGCTTGTCTTTCTCTACATCTCTCCTCTTTTCGGCCCCTCCCTCCTCTGCAGGCACATAAAATGGCATGGCCGTTCCTGGAGCCAGTGGACACAAATGACGCACCGGACTACTACAGGGTTATCAAGGAACCAATGGGTGAGTGGTGTCCGCATAACGCACACCAACACAATAGTGACTGATGACAACAGGATTATTGAAGGAGTCCCAGCTACTGTATCTCCTACAATACTTGGGAATAAGACTCCAGTCCTATTTGGGTCGGCAGCTACCGTTCATGTATTTGGGCACACGTTGAGTATAATAAATGTTGATGATGTTTGAAAAAAAATCTATATCAATGAGGAAAATCTAATCAAAGACGAATCTGACAACTGTTGCATGTTTTAGCTCATTTACTAACAAGTGCATGTACTTACTTCAGTAATGGTTGCCTTTATTTGTCTGTGCCGTTGCTGCAGATTAATTCAGTTGGAAGTAGAGATAAAAACCTTTTTTTTTCCTTTTTGTAACTTTTAAAAATCGTTTAAAATTGATTTTATAGTACCTGTGGGGGAAACTCCTAAACACAGCGTTGTGAGCAATTAAACTGCAAAGCAGCACAATAAAAATCATATAAAATAAATCATAAAAACCATTCCCCCGAGCAGAGCTTCTTTGGCCCTTAGCATCTATTTCGGTCATTTTGCAGACGCAAAAAGTAATTGGTCAACAATGTTCATCGAGCAATCGTTTGAGTCACTGATCAAGATAAAATACCACACGCTGGTTCAATCTCCTCAAATGTAAGAATTAGTTTCTTTTGCTTCATTGGTAATTTAATACTTGCCAACGTAACCTTGGACTTTTGGAAACTGTTACAGATGTTTTTCACAGTTTTCCGACATGATAACTGATTAATGGATTCAAATAGTGAATAGATTATATCACATCATACACAATTTCTAAAGGACACAAAATAAAAGATTATAGAAATCTATTAAAGGAAAGCAGTGGCCCAGGTTGTATATTTTCACAAATACAAATACATTTTAAACATGTGATCTGTTGTGTACTCTGCGTTGCACTTGGCTCTGTTGTGTAGGAAAATATTAAGATCGTGATTCGTGGACCTGCACTTACCCATTAATGAATTTGGAGCAATCCCTACTCGGAAGATAGAATTGCCTCAGCAGTGATCTTTTCATTCCATAATTGCTTTAGGCAATATAAGGCTGCATGTCCTTACTGGAAGTAATACCCAGTCTCTATATCTTAAACATTAAAACGCAGCCACCGGGAGGGCAGCAAAGAGAAAGCCCTCCAACTCAGATCAAACCGGCCATGTAAATGGGGACTTGCGTCAACGGGGCCTTTTTGAACTTCCACACAAACAAACCGTTAATGAGCTGGTCCGGGTCTGCTCGGGCTCCCCGTGGAAAGGGACCAACCCCACACTCAGCTCCTGTTGGCCTGGTCCTGGAAACTCTAGTCCTCCCATCTCTCTTCCACCACAAGAAAAAGACCTTGTTGGTTTTCAAAAAATAAAAAAGGAGCATTTGGCCGCTGTAGCCGTAGCCAGCCGTCGGTAAGTCTTTGGAGGGTTTTGAGATGAAATCTGATCACAGAGAAGAAGGACGCCTTTGATATTGACCATGAGGTTTGTAAGCCCCTGGCCAGCTGGGTGGGGGTTAAGGAGGTTAAGAGTCGGATATGTTTGTTTAAAGCGCAGCCCTGGGGACGCTGTGCAGAGCAAACCACCGGCAGCCGCAGATTATACGAGGCCTTGGCTGCTGCCAGTTAGCCTCCTCGATAACTCTTATTTTAAAATCTTATATTTTTTTCAGTTTCTAACTTGATTTAACCAGGTTAGTGACACTGAAAGCTCATTTTTAACAGGGTTCCCGGACCTGGAAACACTGATTTGACACTCGGATAATGACGCTCTCCTCAGGAATGACATGTCGGTCGGATCTTTAACTGATCTGGAAGGCTGAGTGGATGGAGGTTAAAGCTGACAGACGTTTTGGATTTTTGCTGTCACATATAAAGTGATAAACCATGGTCCCAGGAAATATATTTGAATGTCTGTCAAACACATGCCACATAAGCTGCAATTACTTTGAAGCTGACATTCTGATTTGTGGAACAAAGTCGATTAGAAAAGCCAGATATTTATCTGCTGCTTCCTCACATGTGATCTTTGTCTCTGGCAAGAGTTTGCAATTCAATTTGTAGGTTTTTTTTTTTTTTTTATTCCTTTCTGTTAAATACTGTACATAGAATCGTTAACCAAATATATTTTTTCAAATCCCCTTTCCTTAGACCTTTCCACCATGGAGGAGAGGTTACAGAAGCGCGAGTACGTCAAGCTGACAGAGTTCGTAGCGGACATGACCAAAATCTTCGACAACTGCCGCTACTACAACCCCAGTGACTCGCCCTTCTACCAGTGTGCCGAGGTTCTGGAGACCTTCTTTGTCCAGAAACTCAAAGGCTTCAAAGCCAGCAGGTAACATGGGGATAATAATGATGATGATCTGCACTAATGAGGAAAAGAAACACAAATCTGCAGCAGGTGGCTTAAAGCAAAGGGAGGCTTTGAGTCAGAAAGCATCCACGCTGCAGAAGGAAGTGTCCTTAAGAAAGAGACCAAGTCATTAGCAGTTCCAGCTGTACTGTGCTGTGACCTCTGACCTCCTCGGAGATTGGGTAGATGTCTCCAATGAGACCAATGAAATTTAACTCCTCTTGGAAAAATAGAAGTCAGACGCTAGTGGAGTTCATTGACTCCTTCGCCTCTTTGATTTCCTAGATCACCACCTTGTGTTTCCTCTGAAGATTTAAATCATGATTTTCATGACTAAATGCTCATATCGTAAAACAATAACACAAATACAGTGCAACATTTTAAGAATGATCATATTTAGTATTATTTTAAAGGCATGGATTGTTTAGGGTGCTGCAAGGGGCATGCATTTTTTTAATGCAGACTATATGTGCTTTCAGTCACACTATTGATCCTTTGCAGTTTCATGTTGGTGGGGTCTTCATTCAGCCTTCAGGCAGCTGATTTCCCATCCATAACAACATGTCTGCTTCAGCTTTCACCGTGTAATGAAGCTGCATTTTCTGCTTTTGTTGTTTTTAGCGGAGTTGAGCTTTTACTGCCTGACCTGCTACCGAAAAAGAACACACAGTTTGTACCGTATAGGCCCGGGAAGCACACAGAGTTGGTGGCTCAGCTCAAATTTGCCGGATCTGGACTTTTCAGCTTCCGGCTGAGCTCTATTTAATCTAAACCATTTAATAAACCCGATTTCAAACTATGTTTAACCCTGTTCTTTAGGGTTGTAATGCTGTTGCCACTGTTCCTGTCTGTACTGGAGTTTGGAAGCAACCGTTTCTGCACAATTGATTCTTATGCAACAAATAAGCCCTAATAACTCCACTATCTGCTTGCCTATACACTCGCCTCACTGCATTGCCCTCACTGTGTGTTGTGATTGCTTTGAGTGGATGCACACGACAAGGTTGATTTAATATATACATATACTTACTGTCATTTATATGGCTTTGTTGCGCTTTCATTTGGTGACTTTACTGAAGAACAAGCAGAATATTTCACGGTAACTGGAGGTAGTTAAAGCTACATGGAGTTTCTATGAGCATTTCAGCTCCGATGTTTAATTCAGTCGGTAAGTCTTGTGGTTTGCATCCAGCTTTATGTGCCTAAAACAGTGATGTGCGCCACCCGTGTGTATTTACACCACCCATTCTCCCTCTCTCTCTCTCTTTTGCAGATTGTGATGTCAAACTCCTGGGTGCCGGGGTCACTCTTAAAACGAACAAAAAAATAATAATTTGCGATCCCAGATGTGGCTGTTTTTACTTGTTTAAAACAGCGTTAAAAACTTTGTAAGAAAGTGCGTATATTAAGCCACACTGTAGGTGTGATCCTTTTTTTTATTTTAGAAACAAAGGAAAGAAAAAAAAAAAGTTTCTACTGTCTAATAATGGCAGCCATGTTGGTAACACAAAGCATTCAAGGGGAAAAAGTATTTTCGTACACTTCTTCAACAGATGACTGATATTTTGTTTATGTTTGAGTTAAAAATAAGACAAAATATGAAGTTTTACTTAGTTTGTCATTCTCTTTCTTGAGATTCAGTTTTGAGAAGAAAAAAACAAAGCTATTGATTTTAGATTATCAAATCTGACTTTTGAGTTCCATACACAAACACACACAGATAACTTATCTTTTAATTTGACAGAACTGTTCTTTATTGTCTTGGTCATAACATGCTGCAGCAGAACGTTTTTACCTCATTTCTTAGCCGAGAATTAAAAAAAAAAAGCATGCAACATTTATTAGTTTATTTTTATTGGCTGTACCCATGTATAATGTTATTTCATGTGCATATTATATCTTTTTGTGAAGGACTATTTTTATGTTCTAAAGGAAATAATAGTAGGATCTGTAAAGACAGACTGGGGAAAAATGTAGTTCAGCTTTCCTGTTCTAAATATGGCAAGCTTGACGGTCTGCAGTTTAAAAAATCCTTGTATATACACTGTTGGGCCGACATCACATCGAACACTTCACTAACATTTCACCAACATGGCTGCTTGCTCCCTGTCAAAGTGTGTGACCCACTGGCATCCAATACATGTTTTTGTTTTGTTTTGTTTTGTTTTTTTTGTTTTGTTTTTTGTACTTCCCCTAGTGCATATTTTTGTCATAATGTAAAGCTTTTAATAAAAAAGGAAACAACAAGAAGTTTTCCAACTGTTTTCTTCCTCCTCTCTTTGCCCATCTCTGTAGGTCTCATAACAACAAACTACAATCAGCAGCCTCTTAGCTCCCTCCTAAAATCCAAGTGTCAAAAAGACAAGTCTTGTTGGTTTCCTCTCAATGATTAAGCACCATGGTCCAAGTCAGGCTCAGCTCGCACTGGTGTGAAAGCGCCTGACCGCCAACATCTCCACTGCAGTGCGATGGGGAGAGAATCCCATCCATGAGAGGAAAGATCCAAATGGGAAACGCAGATAAAGTTGATAAGTCTGCTGGTCACTCGGCGGCAGCAGACTCTTCATTCTGTAGCTGATCACTATTTTTATGTATCCTATTGAGCAAAGTGTGAGTTTTGATCTTCCCACCCAGATGTGCAACTTTTATTTCATTCTGTCACATTTTAATGGTCTTATTAAAGCCTGTAGTCCCTGCCTCAGATGGAAAAGTGAATATGGTCAAAAGGAAACTGAAATAGCCGGTTTCTGCTTCACATGTGGCTAAGAGTTGAAGCTGCAGGCCTGACGTCCATGTACAGTACCTTGGAGTCCATTTTTGTCATACTTAACGGCTGTATGCCTGAAAGCAGCATTTTATTGGTGCTGCTGGAACAAACATTGCTCCATGTTCCCCACCACACAAAAAAAACAACAACATTGAAACCAATCAGCTTTCAGATGTTCAGCCTATGTCAGGCGCCTAACTCCACTGCAGCTAGTTATTTTGACTATACCCTCAGGTGTGTAGCCCTGCACGAAGCATGAACCAGCCTCATGAAACCCACTTGGTGGCACATGAAACCTGTCTCTGTGTCTGTCGGCGGTACATTTCACTGTGCATTCCCTATCACGGCAGCTTGATGCTGAGAAGCTCCATTTGTAATAGAAGCTAGATTTCTGAAATATAGTCAAGAGATTCATTTTTCAGTCAGATTAGCATCACCACATATGGGCGCAGACAACACTCGCTCATGTAATTCAAGGGGTCTTCATTTTGTCTGAGGGCTGGGTTACGTTCATGTTAACTTTCATCCCACCCACCACCTCCATTGCTCCTTCTGACCTTTTTCCAATCTTTGTTCTTCTGAAAGGCAAGTGAAGAATGGTAACTAGCTCTGTGCTCCTTTTAAACTTGACTTCTTTGATGGAGGTCGAGGACAAGAAGCGAGGAAACGGGACCTTGTTATGCCTTTGGGGAAAGGTGAAACTTGTACAAGACTTAACTAACCCACATGTACTGTACCTCCTTCCACACACGCACAGTCAATGGCTGAGTCTGTAAGTCTCTCTCCCCTTATCTGTCAGCCACTTCTTCCAGCATACTTCATTGAAGTTGACAGGTTGGCTCACATATGTCTCTCAACTCCCCCTCAAAGCATGGTTAAGTAATTGGATAATGGACTTTTCCACTCAGCATCAACTCAGTTATGTTGCGGTCTGTGGCAGCATGTCTGGGAGTAAGCTTTGAATGGGGACTGGGGAGTCTTTGTACGGTGGGGTTTGTATGAACATTTTATAGCTGCATTTTTAGCATATTTGGGAACATTTTTGTAATCTGTTATTGGTTTTGAAGGAGGTGAGCAGTCATAAGACAAATACTGTTGTCTTTAAGTTGTCAAACAGTTCAAATTAAGCAAATGTTTCAGCTTCAATCATAACGCTCTTCCAAATGTTTGCGTGCGCACGCAGAGTTGAGAGATAATGTAGCTTCTGTCTCCTTTTCTGTGTTTGTGTGTCTTTCACACAGATGTCCGTCACTTTGTAATCTGATGATGATGTGTTTCATCCACTGTTTGTAATCTCTATTGTATATTATGGCTGTCCAAATATGTAGAGAGAAAAGATTTTTAGAGCAGTAGAAACTTTAATTTTTCACTCTTTGAACCAGCAACTAAGCCCGCCTGTACATTTTATGTCTATTTTCTTTCTCTCTTTAATTGAAGTGAACTCTGCATTTAGGTGAAATTGCCCTTTATATTAAAAGTGCTGCATATTGTGAGCATCAAGGTGTTGAATGAGGTAGAGTGACACCGTTAACTCTTGTAAAGAGTTTTTTTTTGTAAGAAACCAACCAGTTCAACATCTTCTATATTGACATTGTATTTCTTGTATTATTTATTCATATCTATGAAAGGTTCTCAGTTTTTTTTTTTTTTGTAATGTTGATGAAACATAACTGCAGATAAAAAAGTACTCTATGTTTTTAACAGATTGTGGCAACTCCGAAGAGATCCTCTTTTGTACTTGATAGGACATTTCATCCTAGGTAATAAAGTAATGTTTTTGACACCAGTTTTCAAAAGAGTTGTGTTTTCTTTGATTGTGTCTGCTCATTAGACACACTGGAGCGCAGTTCATCTAATATCCAACTTTGTTACTGTGCATTGTGTCATTATTCACGTTTGGCACATTTCTTGCATCATAAGTAAGTTTTTATATATATATATATATATTTCAAGAGCAGACAAAGTGACAAGGAACGAATCAAACACTGGTCAAATATTGGTCAAGAGTCAGCGCCTGATCCATAGTGATACCTAGATTTCGTATTGTGGATTTAACATCAGAGGAAAGAGATTCAAAACCTTACATTCTCTTAGGGACAAGGCTGGGCGTGGCACAAACAACATCTGTTTTGTCAGTGTTGAAGAAATGATCAGCATCTTTTTATTGTTATTTAGGTAGTTATGTAAAATAAACACATTTTCCCCATTATGAGGCTTACGTTATGATTACTTTAAAATTACATATTATGGGGAAATCCCAGGGGCTTAGGGGTTAAGACCCCTATCATGAACTGCAGTGTGCCCCATTCAAGTCCTGCTTGGGACATTTGTTGCTTCTGTGTCTCATTTCCTGTTAACACTACTACTGGCTTTAATGTAAAGAAAAAAGAGACCAGAAATAGTTCATTAAATGAATTGTTATGTGGCCAAGTGGAAGCACATACAAGGCAAACCTTGAGGCACGCCACAACACAGTCTAAATGGCTTCCTGCTAACTTTTCCTTTTTCTACTTTATGTAACTAAACATATTTTTAAGTAAATGTGTTGAAAACGGTTTAAGATTCTGCAAATAGAGCAGTTTTAATAATCACCAATTGTTGTTTTTTTTCATAAGTGTTAGACATGCTAGTTGCATGGCTCTAGGGATGCCAGTGTTGGTCAGTCGCTCCACCATATTGGTCTAAATATCTCAACCTCTATTGGATGAGGTGAATTTTTGTACAAACATTCTTGGTGCCCAGAGGATGATTCTTAGTGACTTTGGTGATTCTCTGACTTTTTTTTCCAGCTCAAGCATGAGCTTCCCATTTGTGGTTTTAAGTGAAATGTCTCAACAACTGTTGGATGGAGTCCCAAGGGGCCCTTTGTGAATTAATCCGGCCCTATGGGGCATGTTCACTCCTCAGGTTAACTCTTGTCAATTATCAAGGCCTTTAAGGAAAATGTGTACAACAACAATGTGAATGACAAGGTCATGACCCCCGACAAACTCATACAAACTCTTCCTGTGATCAAATTATCAACATGTCACATTAAAGCCACCCCCGAGGTTGACCTTTCACTCTCCTCTCACGCCCTACTCCCCCCACCTCCCTCGCTTAACTTCCCACACAAACCGCTAAATGACTCCAGAGGCTCGCATGGACGCTGCAAGCACCACAGATGACCACAAGCTCCAAGTGGTTTCAATCTACCACCCTTGCCTCTTTCGCTCACTCCCCCCTTGTGGCTTGGGGGCTATCACACAGGAAGCAACTTAGAGAGATATCCCCGCCTCCCCCTCGCTTCTCTCACCGCTTTCTCTTCCTCCTCCTTTGCATCCTCTGCGATGAGGAATGTCCTCCCGCTGCGATAGTAGCCAAGATGTGGAACAGGCTCCTGTTTCCTGCCCGCCTGCATCTGTTCCCTCCAGCGCTGATCCCAGATAGAGGCTTCCTCGAGCCTGGGAACTGACCGGCCCAGCTGACAGACGAACAGAGGGGGAGAGAACAGGCTTAGCCCGGCCTGCCTCAGCGTCCAAGTTCCCAAGTCAGTCTCTCTTCCCGCAGGCCAGACAGAGACCATGGTTGTTAAACTCTAATTAGTGTCTTACTTTGGGGGCTCCTTGTCATGCAATCACCTGGGGACGATAATGAGGATCAATGTTTCAGTGAGTGGACGGAGTGAAGGGTTGGTTTAAAGACAAATAAAATCCTCATAGGGCCGTTGAGTACAAAACAAATACACATTTTTATTGGGTTCATGTTTAGTAAAGCAATGTACGTGTTCAGTGCAAATATTTTCCCTTTCATAAGAAGCATGAGCTCAGGGCCGTGCTACAATTGAGCCGGGGATTGCTGATTAAATAAGAAGCTATCCCTTTAGAAAGACAGACCCAGCATCCCCCCTGCCGCTTCAATCCCCTCCCTGTGTCATTTTACATAACCTTCTTTATTTTTCCTCCACCTTGCCCCACCGCCCTCCCTCTTTCTCTGATCCTGCCTAAATGACCTCTTTTGAGTTTTGGCCGCCCCAGAGGAGTACGTGTTTGTGTGTAAGCAAGAAAACAAGAGCCATCCCAAAGAAGGAGCTGTGACGGAGGCACTTTTCCGAGTCATGTGTCCAGGTGCGGCGAGGATCAGATTCCTGCGATTAGATTTATGGCTTAGTCCCTACAACAACACACCCCCTACTCATTCAGCGAGGCCCCTTTTGATGTCCCAGTCTACTCGGGCAGATATTTCACCGTGGACACATAATTAAAGTTAGAAAAATAAGCCGCTCTCATGACAAGCAAAGGTCCTGTGCTTTCCCCCCCTCTTCCCCATCCCTCCTCCTCCTGCTCCTCCTCCTCCTCCACTGGGGGTTTGCTGTTGCTTTTTCAGGCCCTTCATTCCCTCCCTTTGGTCCTCGTAACAATAATAGTGCATTTCCTGCCTACTAATAACAGCCACAGTGACAACATGTACTGGATTGGGTGTTACAAAACAATACTATTCAGTGCAATACAACATTCTGCATTCATATCAATTTAGAAGCATCATCAATTTATCAGAGGAATCAACATGGTTAAAATGTTGGATTTGTACGATGAGGGAAAATAGGGTTCTCTTTGATATCGTGTATAAGCGTTGGTTTGGATCTGGTATTCTGTTGTTTAATATGGGAACATGCTTTGGAAAAGTACTCGGAGGAGCTACTGCGCCAGCTAGAAAAACGACATCAAACCAATGATCTTATCTGCGTGCGTCTTCATATGTGTGCTTGGATTATAATGGAAGTAAAGAGGCTGGATCTGACAAATATGAGCTTGTCAAACGCACATGAATAAAAGAAAAATGTGAATGCTAATAAAATATACCCATTCCTTTAACTAATTTCCTGCTAAATGGAAAGACGTGGGATTCAGATGAGCCAAATTTCCCTTTAAAAGTGAGCAAATGTTACACCTTGTGGGTGTTTGTGACTTCATGAGCCAGCCATGAATGAATGAGGAGCTCAAGTGGAGTTGCTTTTTGGTTGTTTTTTTTTTAAATAATAACAGTGGGCTGAGGGGATACCCTTGTTTGATGCCCCAAACACTACATAATGATCGTGGAAAATCCATTTAATTGAAGCTACTTGTGTTTTCTATCAAAGAAAACTAAAAGTCAGTACTTCAGGAACTTTTTACAGATGAGTAAAAAAGATGAACCAGGATTAGGATACATCATAGGAGTCCATAATAAAAATAAATCCAATGTCTTCTGTCTTGCACAATACTGAGGGGTTAGTTATGATCATTAATGATCAGTTCGGGTAAGCTGCAGTGTCTCTTTCCCTGCAGCAGGGGCGATAGTCTTATTCATGCTTCACCTACACCTGGAGCGGGAGGCCTCCAGGGCTTTCTGCTGCCTCCGTTTGTTGAACCTCTTGATGTAGTTGTTGCTTCGCAGGAGGCCGTCTCCAGGCTTCAGTTTACCCCCCAGGAGGTTCAGGAGGTCATTGGGAAGATGGCGCCTCCGGTGATAGATCTGGCCCATTATAATGTATCTGGTTCCTTGGGAACAAACAGGGGAAGTGATGAAGCGACTGGGAGAAAGTGCAGAGTCGAGCAGTTATCATGTTTGCACTAAACAAAGTAGCTGTTACTGCTTTTTGTTGATCTCATGAAAACAGATTTCCCACATCCTCCACATGAAGACTTAATTCATGTTTGGGTCTTGACACTTTATTCACTATAGTTTTATTCTTTTACTACAGAATTCTTTTAAACAGATTTCCTCGTCCAGGTCTTTTGTTTTATGAGACTTTGGAGACTCACCGAGCTTGATGTCAGGGCAGGGCTTGCTGCACTTGTAGGTGTCCAGGACCAGAAGGCGAACTTTGAAGAAAAAGCTGTCTGGCGTCACATAGAGACGACTCATCTTGTAGAAGCCGTCACTGCTCACCATCAGTGTGATGAGGCGTATTCCTTTATGCAGCACGTCGATGTCGTGAACTATCCCGTTGACAGCTGTTTAAGGGACATGAAAAAAATACCATTTTGACTCTGGGTTTAAAGGCACAATGTCATTTGTTTGATGTATGTTTTTAATAGTTTGCAATTTTGGGAAATACATTCATGTGCTTTATTGTCATGAATGATATAAAAAGATTGATACCTCTCTTGTCTGTCCAGAAAAATATGAAGCTACTGCCAGCAGCTGGTTAGCTTCACTTAGCATAAAGACTGGAAACAGCTAGCCTGGCTTTGCTAAACTATAACTAAATCAAAACAACCAGCACCTCTGAAGTTCACTAATTAACAGCCTGTTAGTTTCATCTGTACAAAAACTGAATTTGTTCAAATGAAACATTGTGGTTTTACGGGGCTAAATGTGGCTAAAGTCACTGTGAGGTTGCTGTATTTACACTTCCCTTTATGTACGAATTCAACGAACAAGATGTAACGTGTTAGTGAGTTTTAAAGGTGCTGGTAGGCAAGTTTTTGTCACCTTTGGACATAGCCAGGCTAGCTGTTTGTCTCTGTTTCCAGTCTTTGTGCTAAGCTAAGCTAATGGGCTTCCTGTTTACTTTTTAACATATTTCCTAAAATGTCAAACTATTCTTTTGACTATTACTTAGTAGCGTCACAATTTATGTTTAGATACCACAGCTATCCTATATGTAAAGTAGTTTTAAAAGTAGGCTACATAGTAATTAATTGGTTAATATCTACATCTACAGACAGGGATGTGTTCGAAATGTTTAGCAATGTCACAAATTTGACAAAACTGACCTATATGGACCAAACATTACCATAAACATGACTGAAAACGGTTTTACTTTGGTCGTTTACTTTTGACAAACTCTATCTTTGTCCCTCAATGGGTACATACCAAACTCACTGTAGCAGTAATACTCTCTCTCCTCCTTCTCCTTCCTGCACTCGTTCATGCAGAAGGCGTCATGTGTGAAGTCAGACTCTGCGGAGAAGAACACAAGCAGAGGACAGGATGGAGGGGTGAGAAGAAGAGGGGGGTCTGTCTGCCGTGCCCCCCCCCCCTCTCTCTCATTCCAGCATCATTAGAAGAGGACAAGGTTGTCATTACGAAACCCAGGCGTCGCATTCCTCTGCACGGGACTGGAGGAGGTGGCACGTGCGATGGGATCACATCTGGGTTACATTTTCCATCCTAATCACAATGTCAGAACCTTCTCACTTGCTCTGCATCCATTTCATTACAACCTCTCGCTCCCAAAAGACTGCACACAGAGGGAAACACCGACAGCCAGATTTGAGGGAAGTGGTTGTAATTAGTGGCAGGGGGTGTTCTCTAACCACCACTGTCATTATCACTTTATGTGTGAACTCTGTGAACTCTCCGTGTAAGTGTAGTATAGTATTCTACTTTATGACTGACTTATGTCTACAAAAGTAACAACTAATTTGGGGTAATTTATGGGGTGTTTTTGTGCCTTTATTAGACATGAGACACTGAAGAGTGACAGGAAAGACAGAGATGAGGGACAACATACAACAAAGGTCGCTGGCCGGACTCAAACCAGGGACATTGCAATGACTTGGTCAACCCATCGGCCACCAGGATGCATCAACAAAATTGGCTGTTTTTCTGTTTGTTTGAAGGCATTTGGGTAATTTTGGAGTTTGTAGTTATCTTCTTTGGCCCTTTTTGTTATCAAATGTTTTCGGATAAGCCTCAGATGTTTTTAACTGGCAGGAAACACATTTTACACTAGAAGAAGGGAAATCCAAATGATAAAATAATAAACCAAATAATAAATACTTTTCCCAGATGGCTAAACTATTACATCATATTAATCTTTTGAAATATGTAATCCCACAGGAGAGTTAAAAAAATGACGCATGTCAAGTTCAATAAAGTGACCTTTAAAGATCCTGAATACGTGGGCGACTCTGTGTTAATGCAAAGCTCATGACACAACAAATCCTCCCATACCTCGCCTCAGGATGTCGAACTGGTAAAGCAGGCTGGAGGAGCGCCGGTTGAAGACGACAGGCGGACGGCTGTTGTTCCGGGTCGCTGCACCTACACCTGACTGATAGAGGCTGGACTTCCCTGGCCGGTTCTCCTCTGGGTCCAGCCGTCGGTTGGGGGGCTCTCTGCGGGGGGAAGGGGCTGGTTGGTGCGGCTGAGCCTGAGGCTGCGTGTGGGGTGGACCCCTGGGTCTGGAGTTGGGGTGTCCCTCTGGTTCAGTCTGCTGAGGTGGGCTGATGCTGGACTGGGTGTCCTGGTTGGTTTTCTGCACAGTGCGGTTGGTGGCGGCAGCCGTGGCTCCTGTCAGAGGGGTTTTGGGAAGCAGACCGGCCACTTCTCCTCTGGTTTTCTCGCTGTTGTGCTCCACCAGACGGTCGCTCTTGGGGCCCTTTTTGCTTTTGTTGTGGGGACTGTGGTGGCGAGGGATGGGGGCCAGGTCACTGTGCTTTGGCCAGACAGCAGAGGGTAGAGGGTGGAGGGTGAATTTGGACTCGCCGGTCTTGATGCTCTTCTCTAGAAGCTCGTTGATGGGCAGGGAGGGTTCTTTAACCACCAGCCAGCTCTGGTTGCTCGGAGCCAGATCCACAAAGCTGGTCTGACCCTTTTCTATCAGGGTGTACAGCTCTGAGTTGACACAAACAAAAAGTTACACTTCAGTTAGTCATTTGCTTCAGTTTAATATAATACAACAAGGTAATATCAAAGCCCCTCTGCTCCTACAGTCAGCTACAATTGATTAATTAAATTGACATAATCAACTTTGAAGGTTCCTGAATACTCCAGGGTGGGATCTTTCTTTAGCTTAACTAATAAAGTATGACAAATGTTTGGGTTAGTACTTGAACTAGAGATTTATTAGTAACTTTCATCATGAGAACGTTGTTGGGTTGGAAATCTAATCTAAGTTGATAAGAATCTACAGCTAACATATTAGTTTGTATTAGCTTTTCATATTAGTCATAAAAGTCCTCAATCCGTCAAAGTTATACAATGACGTCAACTGTTACTCATTTAGCGCTTTATCTAAATCACATTAAAGTCAAAGTGTTTTATTTATCAAATTCATTGTTTTGGGATGTAATATTTTACCATACATGTGAATTATGCAGACAACACTGCCTCAGATTATTGTACCTTTTCATATGTTTTTTTTTTTGTAAGAAGTATTTTTGACAAATTACAGAATAACACTGTATTGGTGAGATCCAAACCTACAGATCCCTCAGTGTTAAACAGCAAATCATAAACCACAACATAGCATGCTGTTACTGGGATATAGTACAATAAATAGACCTCATTACAAAGAAAGGCAACATGTAAAGCAACAAGTGCGCACACATACAAATTTTAAAAAGCTACAAATCTTTACTGTTCTGAGAGATGAAAACATTTTTACACTCACCATTGACCACATGCTCCTCTGTCTTGTAAAGAGGAAACGCCAGAAATAAGAGAAACAGAATAATCCCTGTCATCCTGGATGTTCACTGTGGACATGCATTAAGGTCTGCCACAGAGCTGGGATTCCTGGGATTTTTATACAGTCCGCTCAGGAAGAGCAGGATGAGATGGGAAGGGTTGGGAGGGGAGATGGTGGGACGTCCCTAACGCAGACATAAACGCTTCGACAGGACTCTCCTTTCATTCATTAATGGATTCTAAAAAGGCTGCCATTGTTGTTCACAATATGAAGGGGGGGAATGTGGTTTAGTTGCTTGCTTACAACATAAAATCAGTTTTTTTTACAATTAACACTTGCAAACTGGCAAATGATAAGGTTATACAAAATGCAAACCATTTCACTTTTACCTCTTTCATTAAACTGTTCTTTTCAAGTGAATGGGAAAGTGTGTCCAAATGTATATATATATATATATATATATATATATAT
>JAVQJD010023268.1:0-28167 GCA_036023655.1 Nannoperca australis
CCCCTGCTCCGCCTGCCCGATTCTTATTGGCCTGTCACAGCGGTTTTCACGTACACCTAGATATACACACACTACATGCATAATTCCAGAGCCAGCCCCCCATTCTGTCGATCACTACATCCACAGTGATATTGTTGTTGTGTATGTCAGTTGTGTGCGGTCATACTGGTGAAGTGAAACAAAAGATGGCTCCGTGTGGTATGTACATGGGTGTAACAGGACGGTGAAAGTATTTTCAGCTACAATGCCCATTTTGCAGTTTTGCTCTGTGACTACACCCTTCAACGTTAATTATATATGGGAAGGGTTATTTGGGAATGGATTTATCCGGGACCATTATGTACTAAAAACACATTGTCATGCATTAAAAGACTGAATTTAAGTACATCTAATGTGTTAAAGAAGCAGTACCAATTATGCAACATTCAGTTTTCTTTATTGTACATATCTCAGATGATGTAGAAAACACTGTACTTAAATGATATAGCTACATTATTGATGAAGGCTGAAGACAATCAGTGTATTTGTGTGTGTGGATACATGTATGTATAGATGGGCGGTGCGGTTGTTATTCAACACATATGAGCGCATATGAGCATCAGTGCCACATAATGTAGGGGAGCTGATCCTTCTGTCACCATGCTGCCCCCTGGTGGTTGTCACGGTAACTTACACCCATTGATCAATTCGCCATGCTGCAGTTCTGTTCTGTCGTGTGTGGAGTAGGTCTCCTTTTGCCGTTGTTATTAATTTAGCGGCGACACAGAGGTTTGATGAACCGTGCGACCAGCTGTCTGTTAGGATCATACGGATTCTAACACATTTGCTTCTTTATCGATGGGTTTTGGGGGTGTGTGTCAAACGCATTGACCTGTCTCACACCCACACACACACACACACACTCCTCCTCTGCCGCTGGTTCCCACAGTAAAGTCTCCAAATCTGCACACCTCCCACCACGGTAGCAACCCCAGCGACCTTTTTCAGATGCCTTGCACATCTTCAGCAGAGGCTCATTCATTTCAAGTGACTAATCCCGTCACCTCAATAGATGTATGATTGCAGTACAGATACGTCGTGTTTCTTCTATTCATCGTTCTGTATAGTAAAATTAGTTTTCTATGACATTTTGATGATGTCATGATGAAAACCACCCGTATCCGATGGAAATGAGGCCATCGTTCTGTTGTCCGCGACCTGAAGATGACCGCTCTCCTCTTTATTAACATTGATGCGTGTTGATAAAAGTTCTCTCATGATTTCTCTCTTTGGTGAAGGAAAACACCACCGATATCACGTACAAATTACACAGCCTGAATCTTCTTTTCATCACTGCCTTTATGTTCTTTTGCGTCTCTTCTTTTGCTGGAAAAATCACATCAAAGCTTATATACAGATTCAGCCATCAGATTTAATCTATGAGCATCAGTGTCTGACCATTCAACTAGGACTCAGATGGCAGAGAGAGAGAGGCGACTATGACAATTTAGATTAGACATTTTAACCTTCAGACAACGAAGCCTTCTACAAAAATGACACGCCTGTCATGGATGTGGATTTTACTGTAATTAGAACACTTAAACACACTTGACACTATGTATTAATAAGTGCATTTAACTCTCTCTAACTCCGTCCCCAGCATTACACCAAAGACGCAGATGGCCTTTGCACCCGGCTGATTAAACCCAAGCTGATGGAGGGAACAGTGGCGGCGCAGGACGAGTTCTCCAGGAGTAAGGACACACTCGGCTCATTACACTGCTCTACAGGGACACTGGCACCAGTGCACACACACACACACACACACACACACACACACATATATATATATATCCCCCGATATATATATGCAGTAAAGCAGTGTCATTAAACTCATGATTGTGGTTGACTGTGAAGTCTTCTAAGTGTTACCTGTCCTCTCTTGGCAGGCGGCTGGGCCTTGAACAGAAAGGAGCTAAAGCTCCTGCAGACCATCGGCAAAGGGGAGTTCGGAGGTGAGGAATTGATCCCTGCATCATTTCATTTCATACGTCGGAGCCACATTAACGGAGACCAACGTCACCTCGGGAATTGCACTGAAACTTCACCCCTTCTGTGTCTTTGTCAGATGTGATGGTAGGAGATTACAGAGGGACCAAGGTGGCGGTCAAGTGTATCAAAAATGATGCCACAGCGCAGGCTTTCGTCGCTGAGGCCTCCGTCATGACGTAAGATCAAGCTCACTCCTCTAGTCCTTCATACCACCTGTAAAACATGATTTTTTTCTATCACAGGATACTAACCCGTCATTTCTTTTTTTCTGTTATGTTTTGCACAGGCAACTGAGGCACAACAACCTGGTGCAGTTGTTAGGGGTAATTGTCGAGGAGAGGGGCAGTCTCTACATCGTCACAGAGTACATGGCTAAGGTCTGTCCCACAACAACCTCTTTCACGAGCCTCAACATGTTTTAAAAGAAATGTGGGAACTTCTGGGGTCCAGGGTTTGTTCTTCAGTGGATCCATTGATGCTAAAACTGCTCCGTGTCCTCCACCTGTTGTGTTTAATAAGCTGAACTGTGTCACAGGGCAGCCTGGTGGACTACCTGCGCTCCCGGGGGCGGACCGTGCTCGGCGGAGACTGCTTACTCAAGTTCTCGCTGTGAGTCCTCTTCATCTCTGTTCGAGTACATTTTTTAATCGGCACAGCCCAGGGTCTCGAGCCGAACGGCTGCTATTCAGCTGTCAGGAATAGAATTTCAAAAGAACAGTGTCACGCTCTTGACTGGAAACACAAAAGAGCCGTTTGTTTACTCTAGCAGCCATCCTGCAGGTTGTGCGCCTTGATAAATGGCTGCTTTATCTGCAAGTCAAGTGCCTTGAAGTCTTCCTTTATTTTAAATTTAGCAGGCGTTTAGCTCGTGCTGTAACCCAGCACAACGTAAAATGATTGCACCCATTACAGGCATAAATACATGCCATCCACAAGGAAGTCCTTTATGATTCATTTTCAGGGTGAGCCATGTCACCCTTGAACGAACTCGATAGAGGAGTGAAAGGAATTAGATTGTAACTGCACGAACATAAAGCAAGTAAAGGAGGAGAAGTTTGTGTAGTGTTCTCTTCCAGCTTCATCATTTCACATTCATCATGTTTGCACTGTAGCCGTTCAGACGTTAGACGTGTCCCGGCACGATAAAGGTCGCAACCGCAGCCACAAATACGCCCAGGTAGATCAAGGAGCAGATGCACGCCTGTGGGTTGTTGTTCTCTTCGCTCTCACTCACCGTCTCTCCCGTCCCGCCGTGTCGCCCAGCGACGTGTGCGAAGCCATGGAGTACCTGGAGGCCAACAACTTCGTGCACAGAGACCTGGCGGCGCGCAACGTGCTGGTGTCCGACGACAACATCGCCAAGGTCAGCGACTTCGGCCTCACCAAGGAGGCCTCCTCCATACAGGACACTGCCAAGCTGCCCGTCAAATGGACCTCCCCCGAAGCACTAAGAGAGAAGGTGAGAGAGGGGAGTACGGGTGGCAGAACCGGGAATTTTTTCTCCACCTGCCTCCCCTACTTTAACTTGAGTTTCTAACAAAGCAAGACACTTCTTAAGTAGGTACGATAACACTTGGTTTATTTGACGTCAGTTGTAATCTTCATAAAAGTTGACGCTGCTCTGAAGTCACATCAGCCAAGAAAAACCAGACACTGGACCTCATGCAGGAACGTTTACCTTCCCCCATCCTAAATCGCTCAGCGTTTCCCCGTGAGGTTTGTTCGAGTGCTCTTAATTGCACAAACCTGGTGACATTAGTTTGTTTCAGATCGATGATAAGCCATGTGTGCATAAGTCGGTTCACATTCTAACGAGTCGATCTCGACTCGACTAAAAACTGCGTCAAACCTTGTCCGTAAGTTGGCGACATGGTTCATTTTGCATCACATTTCTTTTTATTTTGTTGATATTTAAACTCCAAATTGAGTCAAGTTGAGGCATCGTCATTCTTAAGTCAGGCGAGTTTTCTCTCCGCTGTGAAGGAAGGAAGACCATCTGTAGATGACTCCTACGACCACTAGTGGGAGTTCCGTTTTATCAGCAAGAAAACGAGCTCGGGGGGACTGGAATCCACTTCAGGACTGTGTTGCCTTCTCTTAATCTTTCAAATGTGTAGCACACACTCTCCGGAGCCAGTGTTCTGACTTCAACTCACTGAACACAGTTGGTGTTACCTTTTTGAAATAGACTCGGCCGAGGATATCAGAGTACTATCAAAATTGTGGTTATTGTAACACTATGTTTCCTAACTTGAACTCACTTCCTCACTGAATTCTTTTTTTCCCAACAGAGGTTTTCCACCAAGTCGGACGTCTGGAGTTATGGAATCCTACTTTGGGAGATCTACTCCTTTGGGCGCGTGCCTTACCCTAGAATTGTAAGTAACCTGAACACCAGATTTCTGTGGCTCACCAGGGTCTGATGGTACACCAGCAGATGGCAGGCTTCATTGCTGGGACCAGTATTTATTTACACCGATCAGCCGTAACATTATGACCACCTGCACCGACTCCACTAGAACCTCTGAACTGCTGCCGCAGTTTTGGAGATTGGTCCTTGTCAAAGTCACTCACATCCTTACGCTTGTCCATTTTTCCCGCTTCCAACACATCGACTTCGAGGACGAAATGTTCACTTGCTGCCCAACATCTCCCACCCACTGTGAGATAATCAATGTTCTCCACTTCACCTGTCAGCGATCATGTTATGGCTGATCGGTGTATTTACTTATTTATTATACAGGAGTCTTTTACCTGTGTTGACCTTAGAATAATTCGATGTATGCCGTCAGATTCTGTAATGTCTTAATTGTGAATTTAATTATTTCTGCACACTTCGCCGCGTTAGTCATTTGTTGTTGTGAAGAACAACCATTGGCTCGCATGTTGTGGCGCAGGTGAGCTGTCTGCATCGCATGCAACATGTTCGCGCAGAGAAGTGATGTCAGCATGTCTCTGTCTCCGTCTCTCAGCCGCTGAAAGAGGTGGTGCCCCGGGTAGAGAAGGGATACAAGATGGACGCCCCAGACGGCTGCCCGCCCGTGGTGTACGACCTGATGAAGCAGTGCTGGACCCTGGACTCGGTGGTGCGGCCCTCCTTCCGCATGCTGAGGGAGAAGCTGCAGCATATCAGGGCCAAGGAGCTCTACCTGTGAAGAGGAGGCCCCGGGGGAGGGGGGGGGATGGGCGAGACACAGCCCAGCACAGCTGTAAAGTGGGGCGAGGAGAAGGAGGAGAAGAAGAAGAAGAGGGGACCACAGCACCTTCCTCCTCCTGTCGACCTGTGGGACTGCCGTACCGTGCCCCCACCCCCGCCCTCAGACGCCCTCCAGCCCCCCTCTGCTTCCATACAAGGACTGTTTTCCTGTTTGTGTTGTATAGCTTTGGCCAGACAGTTTCCTCTCCCCTCGACGGGCCCGCTGCTCTTTCCTCCCCCTCCCCCACCCGCCGCTGCTCACCCGCTCGATCTGTCTCTTCTCTCTTGGTCCAAGTTTCTGTTCTTCCTCTACCTGGAAGTTCCCTTTTCTTTAGTATTTCCCCCCTCCTCCTCCTCTCCTGAACATGGCATTAACTTGAGGGGAGGCTGGCCTTTTCCTCCACGTTTGTCAGGTGCTCTTTCTTCTTCCCCTCGGCCCTTCCATCATTCCCGGAGCTCTGCATCACCGTGTGGCTCTGCATGAATTGAGCCCGACTATCTGTCATTCCATCCTTCCTTCCACCTTCCCTCCCTCCTTCCCTCGGCGCGGTGTCAGGTGTGGGGCCTTCGCTCTGTGCCAAAGTGCCTCCAGTCTACAGAGCTCCAGACTTCCCTCCAGCACTTCTTTCAATTGGACTGTTGTGGTTTGAATTTTTTTTTTATTACTTTTTTTAAGAAATCTTTTTTATTGCTTTCTTTTTTCTTTTTTTTTTCTTCAGACAGGTTATCAAACTGTTTTTTTAGTGCTGTCGACCCCACCTCCACCATCACCCCACCAGACTGACCCCCCCAAGTGTCCATGAAGAGAAGGTCAACAGGAAGAGAGGATTTGGGGGGGTGGGGGGGTGGACCAGTATCGTGTTCGTCCTCTAACCAACAGCCTGGAGGAGGTGGTGGTGGGGCGGCGGGACAGGACGATAATAAGAGGACATGGGGGAGAGGCAGTTCACAAACATGGTTGATTCATCATACGTGGGCTTGTTTTTATATCAAAATATATTTAAAGGATTAAAAAAAAAAAAAGAACAAGGAAAAAACTGACTAGGGTTGAAGAATAAAAAAAAAAAAGGAGGACTTTCAGAAGCCAGGAGTGTCCTGGCGTGAGGAATGTTCAGTGTCTCTGAACGCTGGGGTCGGGGTGGTGCATGCTGTGTGTGAGAGGCCTTGGGTTCAACTGTCAGTGCTTTCAGTGTTCATTGTTTTATTATGCTATCACGATTATGAATAAATCATTCCATCGGAACAGTGTGGAAACACCTGCATCATTATATCTGCGCGTATGTGTGATTATGTACGTGTGAGAGTGAGCGTGTGTCGGGGTTAGGAGTGTGGGCGTACAAGCACCTTTCCATCCATTTGCGTTTGGGTGAGACTCGATGGCTCACCGTATTAGGATTCAACATATAGGATTATCACATCACATGTTACGAGTGGGTGGTAATGTTCGGTAGAGATGGATTCACTGGCTGAGTTAACTAATAATGAAATTACACATTTTTTCTGTTTAATTAATTGAACTCAGGAAAGTTGATAGAGCACTTGTATTCATATTCTTCCACACTTCCACATCTGGAAGCTGCCTCTCATTCATTCTCTCCAGTTAGATATTCCTGCCTCATCCAGGAGTCAAAATGGAGACCATAAGACCGACATCTATAGATGTACTTAAAGAATGTAATGGGAAGTGTAGGAGGATGGGTTTACGTTTCATCTTAATTACAACAATATTCACATGCCCATATTGGCATGTATGTCCATACTGGCCGTGAAGAAGGAATCACTTACTAACACGATTCCAGTGGAAGAGATGAGAGGGGACGCTTAAAAAAAAAAAAGCTTTTTATAGTTCAGCTGATGTGAGATTTCAGGAGTTAGACAAAATGTACAAATTAGCATCTTTCTGTTTCCACAGACAGTGTCTCCTCGCTCTGCTGGGACAATGGGGTAGTAACACAAGGAGGGAATGTTGAATACAGATTTGCACATAACGGGCTGTAGATTTCCCCGTCTCTTTCTCACTCTACAGTGGAGTCACGCTACAAAGGCCTTGCATCATGGCTCGTTCAGTCAGGGCACATATGGGCATGTGGATATTGTATTAAAACAAAAACAATCTGTCGTTTAAGTGCCTTGCTCAAAGGAATATGGGCAGTAACAGGTCGAGAATGGTGAGGCCCATCCAGGTTTTGAAATGGAGACCAACAGCTCAAACTACAATCGTAGTCTTTAATATAACAGAGCTACATAAGATTAAGAAATGTCACTCTTATAATATATTTTTCCGTTTCTTTCAGCTGCCTTTATGTTCATACCTCTCAAACCGAGCGTCTGCACCCTTCAGTGTGTCGCATGGTGACTGAGGGGTTTGAGATGCCTTACAGGATGGAAAATGCTTTTTCCTAATTTTGTCATCATCACGTCTTTCCCCAGTAGGGTTTTGCTGTTTTATTTCTAAACCCCCCCGTCCCCTTGAATCGCATCAGCTTGAAAAGAGAAAATTGCTCTCTGATTTAACTATTCAGCGCTGCGTGAGCGCAACCTGTGACGAGCATCATGAGAGGAAGGGGCCGCGGAGTGATGCTCTGAAGGGGTGCGTCTGAATATCTCTTCACAGACGCACAGATATAAATAATCCTCCTGTGATCGTCGCAGAAGCGCTATGAACAGGTGGCGGAGTGTCAGCAGAGCCTTATAGGTGTGAAGGAGTTGTTTGTCACGTCAGCTGATCAGTCCACGGCAGTTAACGCCTAGCTGGGCTCATTGTGCCCACTCGCCCCCCAGTGCAGTGATTTACAGGGCAGCATGAGACCCCTAGTCTCACAGAAATGTGTCTGACCATGTGTCTTGTTGCTTTCCCCTTTAACTCATTTGAATCTCATCTATTTGACTGCGTCTTCTGCTGCTTCAGCAGACAATTATTTGGGGCGTAATTTCACGTGATTCCTGTGCATTTGAATGGCGGCGACAAGAGTGGGAACAATGGGCCGGTTACGTAAGCAAGGCAGTTTGTGCTCATGGCCAAGACTGTGCTGCCGTCAGGACCCATCACGCCAGCACGAGACGGGCCCGCTGCACCCACCCCCGCTCGGTTTGTCTCCTCGGCTCACTGGCAAAAAGTACAGCTCATTAGCAGATTGGGGGAACAGTTTTTGGATGTCGCCTGACTGTCGCAAGTCACCACCAGGAGGCATCACACAGGCTGAGTTCCCAAGGGAGCTGGAAAAGAGCAAGGCAGAGCATACAGAGATGAAAATGCCTTTGGGAAGGTTACTCCCAATATCAGACATTTGATTTAGAGATGTGCGCATTCCACTGGAGAGGTCAAAGGTCAGAGGAAGCATGCATCCTTTAATTCAATGCCTTGTTCAAAGGCGCTTTGTTAAAGCTGGACACAGAAGTCACTGTGCAGACCATCAGCCTCCATCACCATATCCTTCATTCTTATATTCATATTGCTGTAAAGAGTTTTCATTTTAGGAAAAAAATGTTGACTGAAAATGTAAAAGCCCAACTTGAGGTATCACTATGATGACAGCTTGTGGGGACAGGAGTGAGAGTTAATACACAGCTCTCCCGTCTGGATGCCTCGGTCTTTTGTTCACACTTAAGTAATCCTGACAACCACACAGCTCCACGTTCTCGGCACGCACAAGCAGGAGGATTGATAGCTTTCGATAAGTTATGGATCTGTGGCGCTGACGGCAGGCAGACACACTCGACGTTGACAAATTAGCTCCTGAATTAATCTGATTACGCCAACACACAGTTTTTGAGTCCGAGAAAGATGCTAAGGGCTCGCGCGTATTTTTTGTGAAGTTGACGTGCATTGTCCTCCTGCGCGTCAAGCTGGACCTGACAGATTTAAATGTGTGACAGAATGAGGGTGAGGTGGGGGTGGTTTCTTTACTTCCAGTCAGCCTCGGCTTCACGTGTTGTTGCTGGGTTACATGACGGCAGATTTCTTCGAAGCCACGCGACTCACCAGGAAGACACACGGATCTGTGTGCCGTCTCTGGCCCGGATCACTCAGCATTAACTGTTTTTCAGGGTTTGTTTTGCAGCACAACCCTGATTTATACTTGCACAGATGGTGGAGCTCTTCCATCTGGAAGCTAACCAGTAAATCCAGTCCGTTCGGCAGGAGGTTGCACACATTGATCAAGGGCACCTCGGTCCACGATGACAGAAGGGAGTCATTGTGACACTTTCCCAGGTTTCTCAGGCTTTTTACACCAATATGTGAATCCATTAAACCACATGATGTTTTCACACGTTATGTCTCTGAATAATACAGTTTTTATGTTTGTTTTTTCTCAAGGACACCCCAACAGCAGTTATTAACTGAGGAAGGTAAACCGGCCAAATCTCATCTCTTCCAGCCACCCTTCAATGGAGGCTTTATACCTGTTTTTAGCCACATTTAAAAAAGAAAAGCACGGACTAAAGGAATAGTTTGACATTGCCAGCTGGCAGTTAGCTTAGCTTAAAGACATATATACACTAATATACATCAGTGATTTGCATTTGGTATCAAAAGAAGCGCTCTTCATTTTATAATGCTAATTTATTTGTTACAGATAAAGATGAATAAATGGTTGATAACCCGTATGAACATTGTTTTAAACAGGATGGATATCTGGTTCAAATGCAATAAATGAATACTTAATGTTAAAAAGAGCACTTAGATGATCTTCAAGCCAACAAACACACCTCATTTTTATAGCTAACAATGTGCTTGAATGTGTAACTGAACGTGTGTCGTGTTAAGTTCTTGGGCGTAGTCATTGATGATCAGCTAAATTGAAAAGATGTTGGTATTTAAGACATAGGTTGTCAAGAAAAAACTTTCTAGATTCATATTACTCTGAGTTATCCTTTCACATCTTATAACATATTATGGGCAAGCACATAGAAAACCAGTCTCCAGTCCATCTTTTTATTACAAAAACTAAATGTGTCAGAAAATGGTCACTAACTAGCTGTTTAACTAACTTTAACCTCTCATACCGTCCCCTTATTTCAAACCCATGAGTTGCCAGGCTAGCTGTTTCTCTCCTGCTGGCAGGAGAGTCGTGTTTACCCTACAGACATGAGAGTGACATCGACCTTCTCATCTGTCTCAGCAAGAAGGTGAATGTTTTTGCCCAAAATTGCCTGTTCCTTTAAAGGCAGGTCGGTGATGCAGGAGATTGCAGGGGAGAAAGTCTGGGAAGCCCTGAATTACTGACACTGAGGCCTTTGTTTATACAGCTCCAGCACTGTCATTGAGTGAGTGTGGGAGTTTTCCATTTCCAGCCTGTTTCAGCGACAAGGACCGGGGCGTCGAGCTGACGGGAGATGAAGGAAAAGGATCTAGACATGATCGGGCCAACGTGCGGCTGGCTGTGTCAAATGTGCACACGGCCTCAGTGCCGGAGGTCGTTTCACGTGGACGCATCGCTCGGTCGCGTCACGTGCCCTCTTCTGTCTGGGCTCACCACTTTGCTTGAACAGCCTAAAAATGTGCCGTTTCCTGTTGCAATTAGCTTCTATTTGGGGACACTCGCACACAGAAAGGGATGTTAGCCTTACAGACATGGGTGCCACTTATTTATTTTTTTGGTCCTTGTGAGGGGGCACTGCGTTCAGGCCCTCGCGCTGGGCCGCAGTGTGGTTCTAGCAGCCTGAATCACTCCCCCGTTGGCCAAATGAAACATATGGAGTTTATGCTACATGCACGCTCTATTTACTCTGATACAGCATCGGTTGTGTTTGCCACATCAACGTTGACGTCTTAACATCACATTGTGGAAGTGCTCATTTGCACCGACGGCTCAGTGTATTGACTCCGGGAGGCGTGACCTCGTAAACGGGGCGCAGCGACGATCCACGGGCCACGTGGCCTCAGACGTCACAGAGTCGCAGTGCGTCATCAGGACTTCCTTTAGTCTCCTGAAGGAATAGATCTTCAGCTGTGAATCCAAATTTTACATTGGACATACATGGTGAATTAAACCCCTTGCAGTACAGGTTTACATTTTTTTCCAGTCAATCTTAAAACGATATCCACATTTCTTCTCTCCGTATTAGCTGTGAAGAGATCCCTTCCTTTATTTGTCTAACTCAGACTGCTTGAGGTATTAGCTTTGGCTGACTGTCAGGAGCTTTTTATTTTTCTGTATACTGTGACAAGACTAGTACCTTACAGCCACGCTAGCGGCTCTGTGCGGCTCTACTTTGGCAGCGCTTCAAGCTAAATGCTAACATGCTCAAAGTGACAACGTTGACAAGCTGATGATTTAGCAGGTCACGTCTGCTATGTCTAACATTCACTAATTAGCACAAAACACATCATTCTTTGCAGGTATATTGTCATAAACCGAAGTATTAAGATCATTAGAATTCATCCCCTAGAGACCTTGAATAATCCTGTCAGCAAAATTCATGGCAGTTCATTCTATTCAATAGACATTTCACTTAAAATCTAAAATGTCGACCTGCTTGCAACATTTTAAGACGTTTCACTCACCAAAGTGGTGGCCTGTCCGACAGACTGACATTACCATCCACAGAGTCGCGCTTCCTACATCATTGATGCAAGAGACATGATTCACAGTATCACAGCAGAGGGTGTCGGGGTATTTATAAAGTGATAACCAGCCATTTGTGCAAAAAGGCAAACCAAGGTTAGCTGTACATTATGAGCATCTTCACACTCTTTTAGCAACAGCAGCCTGAATTAATACAGTTTGAGGTTGAATCCGTTCCTTAAGTCTCAGTCCTGCTGCTAATCAAAGCTCAAGCTGTGAGCCGCACAGTGCTCAGTGCTGGAGACAGACGACACACTGGTGCCGGGTCTGACAGTGGATGTGGCGCGCTGGAGCTCTGAGGGGATGTAATGACGGACTAATGTGAACCAGTGTGCGTCTCCTCTATCGGCCCACCCTCATTGTGTCTCACTCTGAGAGTGGGTGATGGCTCACAGATGGAGGGAGGCTGGAGAAGGAGGATAACAACCACAACAAAGACGAGCCTTGTCCGCGGACCTGCATGTAAACAGTCCCTGCTGCCTGTGATATAACACCGGTCTGCTTTCTGAACCTCCTCTTTAAATAAGGCAATAGTTGCCCTGCAGTGTTGGCTGACATGTTCATTTGACTTTGTGAAATATCAAGGTTCCCCGAGTCGAAGAGAACATGTTTTCTGCACCGCTTGTCAGCTTGAATTTGCATTTTGCTCTTGACATTTCACCTCCCCCCGCCCCGGGCCCCCCGGCCTGCTGGTTGCCAACGGAGGGGAACCGTGCCAACACACATCCCAAAAAGGAGAGGGTGAAGGGCCCCGCGGCCCCTGGGAGTCACCATTATGATAGCACTGCACTCCACGTAGTAACTTTCCTACCTACATTTTCTTCCTGACTGTCTTAAAAATGCAGACAATGGCAACACAAGAGAGGAACAAACATTTCAGCTGACATGAACATGAAATCACAACATGGCAAATAAAGCTGCTTTAGAGAAGATTGTAAAATCACCCAATTTAAATATGAAAGATGCTGTCTTTAAAGCTGTTGTAATTAATATTTCCATGTTAACAATAGATCAAATTATTACATGTACTCACTAATAGTGACAAATCCACTGAGACTCAAGTGGAGATCTTTTTAGCATTTTGAACTCATTATTTTGGTTTAACGGCCCACAATTCTAATGTCTGAACGCCGTCATTGACCTTTTTCAACCGCGTCAGGCAGCTGTCTCAGTTTCATTGATAAACCCACTATACACTACCTGCCCAGCACCAAACGACACAGACAAAGTTAGTGACTAGCTGGTAGAACACAGTGGAACATTTTGCTGCTAAACACCCAGATACTTCAGTCAGACGTTGGTGTAGACCAAAACAAAGCTAAAAAGCAGAGTGAACATTGGATTTACACAACACGGTTTTGGATAATGTGTGATCCCGCTCACCATCAATCCAAATAGTATAGGTTTGTGGCTGTAAATGACATCATATGACATTAAATAGAGACCGTGCACAACACGTCATACTCTGAAAATCATGCCCCCTGGAGGGGGAAACGATGGGCGTCACAATATGCAAGGCTGAAACCCAAACAAAATGCCTGCAGCTAGCTTCGAACATTAGATTACAGCCAACATAGCACCCTGTGTCTACCAGAGAGGACAAACTCAATATTGTCTGAGTTAGCTCAGGCACTTGCGAACATAATGCTGCATAACTTTCTGATTTAGCCACATTCCACTACACAAATGTAATACTGTCAAAATCCTTTAGCTTGACTTACAAAAATATAGTTAGCCTAAAACTGACATTTGGATATTTGACTGACCAGTGACAGAACGCTTGCTGCAAACGTACTGAGTGTCAGGATCCTACAGTTTTCCGGTTCTTGCTGCTGATGCCTCACATCTGTACCCACATTCAGTTCAGCAGCTTATAAAAACTTACCTATGGGTTCTTTACCCTGTTGGCTGTTCATCCCACCACACAGCAGCTTGTATGGTACAAGAAGGCACCTTCATGCAATACAAAGTCAATGGAGAGCAATGAATAGTTTTCTCCTCCGGTGTGGGGGCGGGCCTTAAATGCACTGTAGTGCACTGGACAGACAGGTTCATTAGCCCTCGTGCTAAAATAACTTGATCTTTTATAGTGTGCTAGAAATAGATGCAGGCCTCCCAACCGTTATTTTGTCAGCTATCAACATTGGGGGGAAAAACACTGTAAAATACACTCCACAGACAGGAAGAGATGAAATGAAAATCAGCAACAAAGCAAAGGCCATCTGCAAGAGCACCGTCCACAGACCTACTAACATAAGACCTCTTTTTTGATGCATCCTGCGGTATAAAGCAACACAAGCTGGCCGGTGAACGTGAACAGGCTGACAGCGGTTTACTGACGTCACCTTGCAAGATTTCTGGGTTTTGAAGTTCAAATAGTTTTCAGGGACGTCTCGTTGCCATTTGGAGACGCTAGTGTGCAATGCTTGTTGGTTCAGCTTGAAAGAATCTTCTCTCCTGACAGGCCTGGCAGATGATGTGAGGCTTGATACATCCTCGCTGTGAGTCAGAGCAACAGTCTGACACTAAAGACTCGTCATGCTTGCTGTCATTCAGAAGTAGGAATTTGTTATTGCTTTTTATAGCTGGATTGGTGGCAGGCTGCCTGAGCAGACAACGTCCTTGTGCACCATGAGCACTAAACTTTACACAACACACCTCACCATAGCAGAACTTAACGAGCATGCAGCATAGGACTTACTACTAGTGATGCATGCAGGTTTGTTAGCGTTCACAAGTAGAAGTAGAAATTGATACAGAAATAATCCCAGTTATCTCTAAAAAGCAAACATACAAGACTCCGTAGCCACAAAGAGGCACCGTCCATGCTGACGTGCACGGCGCGACAGTTGTAGAGATGTAATGAAAAACAGAAGAGGAGGAGACGTCTGAACATTTCCTGTCTCAGAAGTGAAAATGAATGTTCTGTCTTTCAGGGGTTTCCACCCTCGCAAATGACCCAGGCTTTGTTTCAGAGACTTAGCGAGCGTCCTCAGAGGACAGGCTATAAACTGTTGTGACACATGAGGAACAGCAGCCAACCGTGAGTAATGTTAAGGTTCACCAAATGCCTGGGAGACTGCAAATAAAACCGTGCCATCAAAGGCTTGTCACAACTGTACGTTCACAGCTACATTCTTGGATTATTTTGGGGTGGGGGGGGTGGTGTTAGCAATTTAAGGACTGCCTTGGGGCCAGAAAGCGCATCAACTCACACTCCGGCAGCAACATTTATAAAAATGTTCTGGGCTGGGCTACGTTACAAGACTGAAACAAAGCATTGCGTGACAATAATAACAAAGCACACGTTTTAAGAAAAGAATGACGATACCCAGATTGTTTTTGTCTTTATTTGTGAGTACAAATGTGTGCAGAACAACAGTTTAAAGAAAGGGGGCCACTAGCTCTGTGAGCACACAGGACACCCCCCTCCCTTTGCCCAGCCAGTGCTCTGTGCATCCGTGGTGGGGGTGGGGGGGGGCAAACATCGCCTGAGCTTTACTCCTGCAGCCTGGCACGAAGGGCAGGGGGAGGACAGACACAGATGAGGGCTGAAAGCCTGCGCCGTGTTGTTAGCCAGACCCTCCTAGAAACACAGGAGCTAATGAACGCAGCCAGAGGTCAGAGCAGCTGCTGCTGCACAGACTGCACCGCTGCTCTGCAGAAGAAAAGAAAAGGAATAAAACAGGCCGGCATGGCTCTCACCAAGTACAACACATGGACAGGGATTTGTCTTCTAATGACAACGTTACTCCGCATATACAGTGAGGAAAATGTGCCAGTGTTTCCTGCTCTGTGTGTGAGTGATGTAACAGCCTCTCCCCCGTGGGCAGGGATGACTCCGGGCTGCGCGTTCACATTAATGAAGTTGATGCACTCACGTGTGAACATACGTGTAGAATCACACAGCCGCGGCAGAGCGAGATGTTAGTTTCTCCACGACAGCAAGGCAGGAGGCAACACGCAGTAGCTTTTTGTTGAGGAGCGTGTGTGTGAAAGCCTGTGTTCACGTGGGTGACCCCGCTGATGTCGTGCTCTGTGGGTCTGACACGAGCGACACTCAGGGCGGTGCTTGACCCTTTCACTTTGTCCCTTTGCGGTGTCAGTTTAATGGATCGCTGCTTCGGCGGCGGATAACGGCACACAAGGTTTTCCTGTGCTGACTTATGGGCCTCATACATTCATCTTTGCTGCTTTATTAGAGGGTGCTTTGTGCGATCATTAAAGAGCAGCTATTTAAAATCATGTCGATGATCATCACAGCATGCGACCACCACTGAAGTGATTAGACCTGTGGCTGAGTTAAACTACAGATTGAGATCTGTTTGCCTGGCTGTATACGTGATTAGTGACCGTTTCAGGGGTGTAAATATCTGGTGGAAGCCTCTAGAATTGTCCTGTACCACTAATATTTTGGTGACATACAAATTATCCTTTATCACATTGTCCAACTAGTACATAGAGTATATCATCATTTATATTACAGACAAATCTCTGTATATTAAGATGCTCTAATCAAATGCCGTGTAATTATAAGATTTGTTCTGGTATTTAATAACTTAGCAATCAGCGTCTCAGCTTGGACGTGCGTCCACAGTAATGTAAATACCATAGATTTATGTCATCGTCTGAGTGGGCGTACCTCGGAGAACTATCAAACAGCACCACGTCCTCCCAGCTCACTGGTGATGATTTCAAACGCATCTGTGAATTGTGTTGAATTAACACAGATCATAAACTGGAATTATTGTGCAGCATTTTGTGTATCTTTCCCTAGTGTTAGCAATATGCCCTTCGTCCGTCTGCTTAGTTGTTTTTGCTACTTTTACCTCCTTGTCTCAAACTACATTACATTTGAAGAGGTTTCCTATAACAACTAAATCACTGGGAGGACGACGTATAACAACTCTGATGTGATTATCTCCTTTGAACTGCCCACTGCTGCCCACAAAGGTGACGCAACCCAAACAGTTGTCTGGACCAACTGGAAGCCCGTCTGATATCGATGACTTCAACGTGTTCTTGGAGATGCAGGTACCCAAACAGATCTGGAGTTAAAGTGCTGATGGACAAATTCTTGGCTCAGTCTGCAACACTCATCGGCCAGGCACAACATGATGCACCCTGACACACACACACAAGACAAAACATCACAGCCTCAGCGTCAGCGTGACGACAACCAGCTCATGGATCAGTCTTCTAAATTCCTTCTCCGAGAGACCAAACTCAACGTGGAGAATTTCATACACACAGATCTGAAACAAACTTGAGATCTGCTCCAACTCTCAGATCAGGGTTTTTGTTGCCCACTGCAATTTATTAAGTAAAACATAGGAATATTTGTTCATGTCTTGCTCTGTGCTAGCTGCCTGTAATTCTTCTTTAATTTATCTTCCTCATCTTATTTTCATCTTGTTTTACTCTTTTAAAAATCCTATTTGTGTCCTTTTATACAGTTTCTTAATGCCTTTCTGTCTTATGTAAACAACTAATGCTTCTGCCAATTATCTGACTAATCCTTTGGTCTATAAAATGTCAGAAAATAGTGGGAAAAAGCCTGTGACAATTTCCCAGAACACAATTTGACATTTTCAAATTGCCTATTTTATCCCAAATCTTCAGTTTACTATCACAGAAGACAAAGAAAATCAGCAAATTTCCCCATTGGACAAGACAACAGGTACAATCAATAAAACAAAAATAATTTTTAGCTGTGCCTCATCAAATCTGAAATTGTAATAAGTGATTGGTGCTTGCTCGCTGTGTCTCTGTGATTGGTTGATTGGATCAGTGGTTTGGACTGGCTGCCATCTGACCCCCGGTTCAGCTGATAGTAGTGACCTCGTGTCCACTGATACACTTTACGTAAGAATCACATTCAGCCATTGTTGTTCAAGGAGCCCGGGGCCACTTTTACATCACTGCCTTTGTGTTCTTGCAGTTGCTCTGCTGCGGATTATTTGTGCCCCAACGATGACATTTTGGTCGAGTGAGTCAAGAGTCAGGAGTTAATTGCTGCTCAACTGGCTTTGGCAATCAACTATTATCCTATTATCATATTATTTCATTGAGACACTGAGGTGTGAAATCCCCGAATGGGATCAAATCTGCATCATACAGTCGGATTCTGTCCGAGGTGACTAACTCACTTGTCTCTGCCACTCACTGGCATTAGATTTGCATTAGCCGTGTGTTTAGCCTGGTCTGCGCTTTAATATTTCCCCACTCCTCTGAGACTCTGCTTCAAAGGCTCGCGTCCTGCCTCAGTCCAAGCTGCATTACTCATCAGCCCACACACACAGACGTGGGCAGCGACGTCATGCGTGACTCACGTGGCTCCCAAGAATGTGTATTTTAACTCTGCACTGACCAGAAGAGATGCAAGTTTGGATCCATAGTGAAAAGTTGGGGGAAGATGTAAAACATTTATGGTACATTTACGGGCTCCTGTGTGGCTCTTGGAGAAAGGTCACGGTAAGTCAATATTAGTGAGTAAAATATCATCTTGATCCCCACAAATGTGCAGTGCCGTTTACTCCAGACCTTGATCCATTTTATTGATGAATGTTCTTGCTGGGAACCACATATTGACCCATATTCATCCACGTTCGCCAAGAGCTGCACAGTTAATCCAGTTCATGAGCCCATGGCCAGTTAACAGCAACGCATGTTTAAGAGCGCCTCACAGTCAAAAAATGTTCATCTATGTTCCCTGTTCAGATTTTACCAGCAAGCCTAAGGATTTAAACCAGCAGCCTACCAGTCAAATGTATGTTTTCTGAGACTTTATAGGACTTCATGGCTGTTTTTTCTATCCATTCCAAACAAATGGTTGCTTTTATTGCAACATGTTTGTCTTAAAATACATTGTCCTCAATGGTGTCCCACAGGGCATTTTCCTGGTACGCTTGCTAATGAATGTAAAAGCTTATAGTATATCCACTAGGTACAAGTGGAATAACTGTTGTGGCACATCCCTAGACAAATTAGATATTTATTCATATGAAACTGTTGCAGGTTTCCAATTCAGCCATTAAACTATGTCATCCTTTGTGCCTTTCGAAATAAGAGCTTCAGACCTGTGGAAGACTACGAGAGAGAGTGAACGTCCATCATTTCCGATAACATGTGACAAGATAGGCCGTGAAAGCGCTTCTGTCAATCACATTACATGCAGCAGCTCTGTTGCATGTATTATGCATGTCTATTCTTTTCCCCTGAGCGCACAAACAACGTGCAACATTTGTCAACATAAAAATACGACATTAAACAGGTACAGATGCAACATGTAATGAGTTTGAATTAACTGAAGCTTAAAAAATAACTACATACGCCGCACCCGGACATTCAAGACCGAGCCTTGCGTGAGATTGATATTTAAGGTGTATCAAAGAAGATTTATGGATACCCAGTCCTTCCTATGGTCCACCTGAACACTCTCTGAACCAACAAACTGCAGAATTGCTTTTCATTGGCAATGGCAATAAATGGGTGTAGTGGTTGTGAATATATAAGAATGAATTAAGTGTAAATAAGTAAACAATGTCACCGAACATTTTTCAAATTATTCAGTGGAACCAATGCAACAATGTTCCATTGCAAGTAGAAAAATATGTGGGAAAAAATGTGTGATTTGTGTTTTTCTTTTTTTATTTATTCGCTGGTATAGTTTATCATGTCCTTTGTGATTATTTGTGCAGCTGAGCTCAAGCAAAGTGTTTTGTCTTGTTCTGATATTTATATAACTGCTGTGTTTCCTGTGGTGTGTCAGCCAGGTGTGCAGTGTTGGCCTGTGACAGTTTGCATGGTTAGGGGGGACGAGCCGTGACGGACGCTCTCTCCTGGCTGGGAGGAAGACGTCTACGTCACGTGGAGAGGAGGCCATTGCCTTGGCGAGGTCCATGACGCCCAGGAATGCTAACGTCTTCAGGCAGCCTGTCACATAAATCCCGCATCCTGTCCAGCCTCCGGAAGTTTGATGGCTCCGGCGTTCGCCCCTGACTTCTCAGTTGAAACGGCCTACTTTGGGAGCTCACCTTACCTTCACATTCAGCCGTGACGCGCGCAGAGACGC
This sequence comes from Nannoperca australis, assembly GCA_036023655.1. Lineage (NCBI taxonomy): Eukaryota > Metazoa > Chordata > Actinopteri > Centrarchiformes > Percichthyidae > Nannoperca > Nannoperca australis. The sequence continues at coordinate 19,871 of JAVQJD010023268.1, forward strand.
TCTGATTGAGCCAGAGTTAATTGAATTCGGCGAGCAAAGGTCTGACACTGGGGAAGAGGGAGGAGAGGAAGGGACGATCCAGCAGGGATGAAGATGATGAGTTTGCCTTTGGGGTGAGGGCTTGATTCAGTAGAGCATATGAGCCGTTTTCAGTGGATTTCATCAGAGCTGGCCACGTGAGGTTGGGCAGAGACATTTACCAATACACAGGATCTTATGTAACTACTCCTTGTGCTGCACTGGGCCAGTGGCTGTGGAGAAACCTGGCTCGAATGTTAGACGAAAGGGGAGTGCAGTGTTGTCACGTTGAGTTTTTCTGCAGCCAATATTTTAAAGGGTCAATAAACCCAAACATACTTTCTTAACTACCTCTAGTGGTGCCTATCTCCTTGCAGATATTTGGGGTTTTATTTGTCCAGGTTCTGAGATTTCTGCCTCCACACCAATACAACGAAGGTGAATTGATTTTACTTTGTGGGGCTCACAAATCTAAAACTATATTTCCAAATTCAAAAGCTACGTCTCGTTTAAGCCATATTAAGCCCTAAATACACACATTTCTCCAGCCCATTCTGCCCAGAAACCACACTGGAATACAACCTGTCCCTGGTTTGCTGTTTAAACGCTAATTTGGGTATCAATATGCACCAAATAACATAATATCACCTGAAAAGTTTTATTAAACTAGGTCCAGATACATCTTCCTCTACAAGACAGGGCCTCAAGATTATGTACTGCATGACTACATAAGAAGTAATTGTTACACTGACAACCTTGAACCTTCTGGGCCCCTGAGAGTCACTCGCTTTGTCCAGTTGGTAGTCCAGCCATGTACAAAACCACTTTACTACTGAAAAGTAGTCCCTGCAAACACTGTTGACCTTAAGTTGTGCGGATTGTCCAGAGTAACTCTGACACTGTTTCTGGAGAGATTTGTAAGTGTGAAATGTTTTACTTGTGAATGTTTGAGCACAACAAATGAAATCCTATTCATGTTCGATGTTATGGTGTGGCAGCAGAAACTACTGTATCTGCATGGCTAAACAGCATTGGAAGCTAATATGTTTTTGTTGTTATTCTGGTGAACGGATACTTTAATGAATTACCACAACAGCTGATCAATTTGTTGTTCATGATGATAAAAAATATGCATTTCACTGCTGTCTTTGTTGTGTCTATTCCTTCTGCTAATTTTGGTATTTTCGGTACAGGTCTGTGCTCGTTTATGATCGTGCTAATTAGAAAAATGAGGCCTGCTCGACCGTTCGGTTCCTCATGCATCTGGTGTTTTGACGGATCTAAAAAAAAAAAAAGGTCCTTTTTGGAAAAACACAGAATTTTTGTGACCATCAGTGTGCGGTGAAGAAGAAGCCCATACATTTGTCAGTCTGCCTTTAACCTGTTCTGTGTCCGGAGTCTGTTGTTTATCGGTGCAGTCGTCCCAGATCCTGAGCAGGCAGAGCAACAGAGGAAGTGACAGGATGAGGACGATTAGCCCCACCTCCGCCCACCCCGCTGCACGTGCACACAGACACACACTGACTCATACTCCTCACATGGGGAATAACACAGCCTCTCACTAAATCAGTGTGTCCGTGTGTGTGTGTGTGTGTGTGTGTGTGTGTGTGTGTGTGTGTGTGTGTGTGTGTGTGTGTGTGTTTGGTGTTTACAGATATGAGGCCTCTGAGGATAACTAGGATTCGGAGGCAGTGATGTGTGAGGGCCGAGATCAGATGAGGTCATCAGGGATGGCGAGCTTAGAGGAGTTTGTCCCGAGCCGCAGCTCTGCCGGGAAGTCAGCTGCGTGTGTGTGTGTTTTTGAGAGAGGTGCAACGAGAGAGGGAGGGAGCGGATGCCGTTAGTTACAGCATCAGACATTGAGACAACAAGATTTGTCAAGTATTTTGCAAAAGAGAAAACAAAAGAGTGATGTTACTGATGGAGTACGAAAGCGTATGTGCTTCAGAGTCGGAGTTAAAACACACAACTTTCACGCTGCTGTTAATAAGCTCATTAAGCACCATTTGCACGAGTGTAAACAAATGGCGGACAACTATTTATAGCACATAAGAGCACATAAGAACCCCCCCCCTTGTTACGATCTGTCCCGACTCCGCGAGGCCTCATATTTGCGGTGGTTCAGCTGTTCTCAGATTGGTTGTGTCTGCTGGGACCATGTAAGCATCAGCGCTCATAACCTTCCGGTGAATGGACCGACAGAGAGGCTGCACGCAAACAAACATATGCACGTGGTCAGTGAGGATATTTTGGCGGGAGCTGGGTCAGTGGGGCAGACAGTTAGGGCTGCAGAGGCTGCGGGCGGCACGTCTTAGCCATAAGGGTCTTAAAAAATCCAGAAAATTGCTCTCATTTCGGGGGCAGACGCTCTCTTTACTGCCCTCTTATCTCTTGTTTGCTTTGAAGCCTAGAATTTGTCCATTATGGGAGAGCAGTCCAGGGGAAAGGCGAGCCAGAGTGCAGGTTTCCCGAGGGCAGACTGTGGGACTTGGTACTCATATATTGTAAATACACCACAGCTGTGTTTATTTGAACGTAAAAACAGGCGAGCTCTGCCGTGACTCAACTGCATGTGGCGCTGCCCCGGGAAACCTCGTCGTTTCAGTGACGGCAAAGCCTGCACGTATGTGTGTGAGTATGTGTGTGCGCGTGTGTGCAGGAGAAACGTGTAAGGAGCGTGTTACAGACTTGGGGGTCGTGACTTCTGTCATAACTTCTCCTTGTGCTGGTGGGGGAGGGGAGTTATGTAACAGACAAAAGGATGCATGTTGCTGGCATGGCTGCACATGTGGAGGAATGGGGAATTCTGTGTGTGTGTGTGTGAGTGTGTTTGTGTGTGCGCTATGGCAGCAGATGAAGACTTCATTATCCTTATTAACACCAGCACCCCCATCGTAGCTGCTGTTGTTAACATAGCTAGTTGCCAGAAGATGTTTTTGAGACTTGTTTGTGCGCATCTGTAACTGCTTCTCAGTCTGTCGGTGTGTGTGTGTGTGTGTGTGTGTGTGTGTGTCAGAGAGAGAAAGAGACAAAGCAGTAACTCTCTTGCACAGTTGGAACAGATGGAGTATGAGGCTTCAGGCAGACCTCAGGGGCACGACAAGATGTATAGAGAAAATATGTCATGGTGCATCATGGGAGATATAAAGTACATAGTGTATAGTTTGTAATGAGTCCACTGAGAATTGCATGCTGTGCAGGTTGAGGACTCCATTTGATCAGTTTAGTCTAATAGGTGTAGATAAAAGAATTGAAAAATACAACAACAAAAAAAGAATCCTGATGAAAGTTAATGAAGCAAACATTGCTGCAAAGTTGAGTCATATCACAATGGATGATCATCTGCAGCAAAAATAGTTTGTGCCCAAACTGCAGAAGCACCAGTTAAGCGGGCCCGTCTAACCTTTGCTGTGTAACCAGACTAAGGAAGGCTGTAGCAGCAGAAACCCTGAGTCTACTGAATTGATCACGGGTGAGATTTATTGCTTATGAATTCAACTTTTATTCGACAGGACTGAGTGATTGGAATGGACCCACAAGCTTGAAAAAACAAACATATCTCCTGATGATGTACGACGTGTTTTGACGTCACATAACGGGACAATTGTGTTCCTTCTCTGAAAAGTTAGTCTGACAAATCAGTGACAGCACATGTCACATGTCACATGTTAAAGGGTCATTGATGGCCATTTAACATTTAGCTAAACACTGCTAGCGTCCAACCTAATGTGACAATGTGTTTGCAATGCCATTAAGTTAGTTTGAGGTTAAAATGGATGCACTCATGTATACACTCTAAACATTAAAACAGGCTGTGCAGAAATTAGGAAGAGGCTGTGTCTTCTGCACTTAGAACATCCTTGCAAAGCTTAATATGAAACTCAAAGCAGAGTGTTATTGAATGTAATTGCAAACTGAGGACCTTTCCCCCGAAAAACTCCACATACACAAGCGTGGGATTATCTACAGTATATTATTAAGCCACAAATGTCACGAAACTATTTGTTGTAAAATGTTTTTTGGAATTAAAAACCTCCATCATTCTCTGCTGCTTCCTGCCTCCTCGGTCTCCACTGACCTTCACCCCATCTCCAGTTATTTCTCTCCATCCTTGTCTCACTCCTCTCACTTCCCAGCCTTCTCATCCTCCTCTCCTTCTTTCACCCTCACTCTGCCGATTGTTTGCATCTACTTATGAAAGAGAATTTTACGGTTTTCTCATTCCATTTAAGCTCAGCCCGCACTAACCCATTGTGCTCTGATGTTCCTCTCAGGCAAGAGGTCTAAATCAGGCAGGGAAGATGGGGGGGGGGGGATGGAAGGATCGGAGGGAGGGAGGGAGGATGGCAGGGATTTGAGGGAGGGAAAAAAGGAAGGAGGGTTGGTGTGTGGAAGGAGGGGGAGGGAGGATAAGAAGGAAGGGTTAGAAGAGGGGAAAGGCAGAGAGTAAAGCAAATGTCTGAGAGTCGTGAAGGAGAGGTGTAGAAGAAGTACGTGGGGATATAAACAGAGCCATCCCGGCTCAGCAGCTCCTTGCTTGCCATCTTCCATCTCTCTTCTCTCCTGCCTCTCTTCCCTGTCTCCTGAAAATACACACATCACAATTTCCCTTACATAACATACATCTCTCTCATCTCTTTTGTCATTACATTTCATTTTCGCTCTCTACAATCAGTTGCTTGTGATTCTTCTGCTGGATAAGAGCTGCAGCTGAGGGTCATTTTAACCACTTCATTAAATGTGGATAAAAATCCCGTCCTTGTTATCATTGGACATCCAGCGTACAGATTGCATCACAGACTTGCCTCACAGTGCAGAGACTTGGCCCACTTTGTGACCCAGCATGGCAATAAAGCTGCAATGCTTATAAGGTTTAAACCCACCAGAGCTACTTACACTAATACAAGTTCATGCATTTGAATGCACAGAAGTGGAGCGTGCTAATATTATTCCTAGCCTGTGCATACAAGGAGATAGGAGCTGCATTTGACGTAGGCTGGTTTCTTTAAAGTGTTTTTTAACAGGTTGGCAGCAGTTTTACAGAAAAGTCTGTGGATTAAACAGCACTTGTTAAAGCATGGGTTGAAAACATAAATATTACAGAGGCACAGAATAAGAGACAGATGTGTGTAAATAAGAGTCTTATAACAGCACTGCACGTTGCAGGAAGTGTAAGTACAGGATTGCAGGTAAGGGGGAAAAAAAGAAGAAGAAAAGAATGGCTGACAGGGTGGCACACATCTGGACTTAATAGTGCACAGACAAGATTTTGTGGTAAAATACACTACATTTAATTCCCAAACTATTGATGTTAATAGTCAACTAAAGTAACTGCCTCCGTCGTGTGGAACCAGGATGCAGGGATTTGCTTCGAGCAATTCACCCGCCGGAGCATTAGTGAGGTCGGCCACAGATGATGGGCTGTAAGATGGGCTCACCTCGAAGGTGTCCGATGGGGGTTGAGGTCAGGGCTCTGTGAAGGTCATTCAAGTTCTATCCACACCAAACTGGGAAAAACATGTCTTTATTACCTTCACTTTGTACGTCATGGCATTGTCACGTTGAAACAGGAAAGGGCCCCTGCTCAAAACGTTGCCACAGAGGTGGAAGCACACTTGTTTAATAATATCATGACATGCTGTAGCGTCAAGATTTCCATTAAATGGAACTAGGAGCTTTCCTATGTGCTGGTTTCGGCTTTTGTGTAGGTTTCTTGATCTGTAGCTCCTGTCTCCGTCTCTGGACAGGTTCAGGACATGTTCCTTTTGTCCTGAGGTACAGGTTTACCATCATGTTTGATATCCTGTTGTTAATTCTCCATAACCTCTCGACGAGGCTTCCTCAGCAGCTGGTGTTGTTTGGGCTCAGTAATAAAAGTGTTTTGTCTCTCAACAGTTCAGATCAGGTTCCATTTGTTTCAGTGATGATTTGTCTTCCTGCTTTCTGCATTGCAGTCCCAGATCTGTTCTGCAATGTTTCAGACCATTCTGGGCCCTTTTTCCCCTCCTGTTCACACTCAATTTCACAACCTATTTCAGCCAATTCTCTGAACATTTGTGTCTCATCTTTCTCACTTTTCATCTGCACATTTCTTTCTGCTGTGAATTCTGTCGGCGACTGTGTCTCTTAGCGGCTTCTTTTCACACTTTCAACCATGCCAGTAATTTGAATGGGTCTGGGTTCCTGTTTTCAGTTACCACCTTTTTCTCTTCCACTGCCCCTTTGTACTTCCACTCAGGACTTCTACTGAAATAAGAAAAAATGATTTGGTTTCACAACAGAACTTGAGTGTAGATGTTTAGATAATCCAATTACTGATACCTTTACAAGTCAAAGAAACAAAAAAGAAAAACCCCTCTAAAAATCTGTCTCTCACCCGTCAGGCAAACATTTTTTTAGGTTATCTCACTCAGAATACTTTTCTTATTGGTAACTCGTTCATTGACGCCAGATTGGAATAATAAAAATGCATAAAACCACAGAAATGGATGAAGTGTGTTGAAACGAGCTGGGAAAGAGAGCAAGTTAGAAGAATGTATCTGCTGAGCACGTGCTCCAATACAAAATAGTATTCATATAAGCAGCTGGATGTAAGGAAAAACAAAAGGCGTGAAATCTGTGGGGACAGTAGCAAATCTCAAAAGAGAAATTTCAACAAATCAAGTTTCAAACCATATTTAACAAAGCTTTAAAAGGCCACTACGCCCAAATACCACTAACCTGTCACTAACCTCCTGTGTTATGCGGCATCTATACATGCAGATGTGGACAGATAAGTCCACAAGTTGAAATGATCTTCTTTAGCTCTGTTGTGAGGCCACAATATTGAGCTCATGAAGAAGTAGATGATGTTAGCTGGGGGGACAGTTGCCATGCTGACACGCGGCGTAGTTCATCACCTCCTGGACTGCCTGCGGGGCATCAAACCACCTCTGCTGGAGCGACTCGCTTGCCACCATATGGCGCCGCGCTGCTGTGACCCCACCTGTCTGTTTCATCTCTGGTTAGCACCATCCAAACGGCCTCAGACGCTTTCTCAATACAAAAATGAGTTTTATCCCCGAGAACACAGAGCACTTTTCACTTCTAATGAGATTAGCGTGATATTTTGTCATCTCACGAGGGGGTCGCCACTCACACTCTGCTTTCCTTGAGACAGGCATCCCGGTGACTTGCTAATGGCGTCATCGCCGCCTGTGTGAAATGAAAAAACTCCCTGAATGAGCATATTGTTTGCTGCGGGGCACATTTTGTTTGATGGGTCTAATCCCTCGTCATCCCATGTCTAAAGAAACAAAAGGTGTAACGCTCGGTTGCCAAGGATCAGCGAGTGTGTATGTGTGATGGTGTACATAAACCCATCTCTCCCAATCCCACACAGGCTCCTAATCCCAGAAGATGAAGTGTAACCGAGGCTGGAAGTGTGACTGGGCGGGAGCCAGCGTGATGCTCTGTTGGCTCACACCGTGATCACTCCTGCCTCACGACAACCACAGTATGTCATGCTTCTGTAACCTTTTGTTGCTTTTGGCTGCAACGTGACTCTTATTTTTACTCATAGTTCAAATGTTTTACGATCTTACATGCACAACCTGCATCATTTTTTTTCATAATTCTACATCTGTGATGTTTTTGACTTATTTTTCACCAATGGGATTTGGACTAATAGCTGATTCTTTTGCAGTAAGGGAAAGTAACGTCCATGGCTTTTACAGTAAACATCTGTGTAAAGGCTTCTGCTGGCTCTGATGCTTCATATAGGCCAAACAGTTAATTTATTTTCACAGTACAGTGAGACGTCAATCGAAGCTGAGCAGGCAGTACAAATAACTGAGCGCTGGCAGGAGCAAGGGAGCGTTAACATGAGTCTATTTTTAAATCAGGTACTGTGAGTAATGAGGGTTTTTTTTCTGTTTTTACCATGAAGGTTTCATTTCAAAGCCACATGCTCCTGTTTAACAAACGGCTGATTGCGTCCTCTTTTGCAAGTGAAGGACTCGGAAAAATACCCACAGGAGAATGTAAAGTCTTATTTTAGTATCGAAACTTTTTGTTATTTTTACAAATCTATGTTCCCTTTTGTTGTTATTATTTGGTGAAGGTGCAATTTATTGGAACCAGATTTTGTAATGGTCTGCTGTAGCTTTCATTCGGCACTAATCCCATTCAATTCAATTCAATTCAATTTTATTTATATAGCGCCATATCATAACAAAGTTATCTCAGGGCACTCAATCACATGGAGCCGGTCGAGACCAACTTCCACACACACAAAGACC
>JAVQJD010023286.1:0-42519 GCA_036023655.1 Nannoperca australis
TTGACTCTATTTTCTATTCATTTCACAACGTATGGTGGTGAATAAGTGTGACTTTTCATGGAAAACACAAAATTGTTTGGGTGACCCCAAACTTTTGAACGGTAGTGTACATCACTGCCACGTTGAAATGTAATGTGGAATCAGTGTGAAAGAAGGAATGTCTTCATACTGGAACTACACATTAAGGTTCTTTTCACAACAAAAAGTAGATTAAGAAGGAAGAACACTCTTCACAAACAGCAACAACCTACTGTACAAGGGAGTCGATTCAGTGTGAGGGTTACATACAAGACCCCATTTGTTTGATGAGATCGTTTTTTATAGCAAAAGTTGCACATTGGCAGCTCCAGGTAGGATCACTTTTGTTTTGCTCTTACAGTCAAACAGAAAGAAATCAGTTCATACTGCATCTCCTTGGTGTTTGTTTTGACTTGTGTAGCGTATTTATTTGGTGTACACAAGTTGTAATCACCAAAACAAAAAGTCACTTAAGTGTCACTTTATATTTTTCTGGTGTGATAGCACCCCCTTATATTAGTGGTCTTGAGGGCGCATGAGTTTTGTCTCTGACGGATGTTGTAAGCTGTGGGGTTTCACAGTCTGGACCTTTCAGTGCGCCACATAACGCAGGTGTAAATGCAGAAGCTAGAAACCTTTTTGGCGTATGCTCCAGTCGAGCAGTTCTTATTGGACTGAATAGGCGCCTTCTTTGGGTCCAGTATCCAGTTCTTATAATACATCCATGCAAGGGACAGACATCTTGAATTGCTAATGGTACGCAACCAGTGTTATGTGTGCTTGTTGGAAAAAGGAGAAAAAAACATCCTACATCAACGTCAAAAGTTGACAGCACACCTCCTAGCAACGCCAGTGCTCAAATGTCAGTCAGCTGCCAGGGGAAACGCCCACCCAGAGACTTGAAGTTTAGACACTGTTTTCAGGATCATGACAAAAAGCAGTTAAAATGTGCAACAATACTCGCAGTTTCATCACAGGTTCAAGCTTTGTGTTCAGCCTGATGGTCATTTCTCTCTTGCTCAATGCAACGCTTGGTGTCCGGCCTTGTTTGTCCAACATGCCTGTGGAATGAGCATTGTCTTGGGTCTCTCCTCAGCGGTGAGCTCAGTTTCTGTAGCGCTTGCATCCTGTGTTCTGGCATTCCTGAAAGCCAGGGTTTAGGTTACACACATTTGGTGTCACAGTGTTGAGCATGAACAGTGATCTGTTGAAGGAGTCTTTTGTGCGACATCTGGCGAAGGTATAGGCTTTTGATTTCACAGCAACCTTGGCCACGGGCAACTTTGTCGACTTTGTAGTGAGTGGCTTTTGATTTCTGGAGGAATGGGAGGAACCCGCCCCGTCTCACACAAAGCCTACCCTGCATACCTCAAAGAGTATTCTCTCTGTTAATCACTCACTCATTTCCCCCCCTGTACACAGTCTTACCTCCACAGTCTTGTCTCCCAGGTGACAGGCATACGCTCTCTGGCCCACATTCAACATTACATACAATACATAGCTCTCTAGAAAGTGCGCAGTGATTTATCCTGACACTGTTATCAAGCAGACTTCTGCTTCGGTATGGGCTCAGTCCTGCCTATCAGTAGGACTTTCCAGAGGAGGGCTAACCTTTTTCCGGTCTTGGTCCCAGATTCCACCCATGTTTGCCAGCTTTTGAAATAGAAATGTTTGAAGTGTTAGAATACAAATAGAATGGAAAGACTAATTGATGTAGACAGTGCTTTGAAATTTCCTGCAGAGGATTTTGCCATTAAAAACAAATCAGCTCGTCTTGTACCGCTGATCCCAGTTGCAGGTTTATGAAATAGTTTTTACAGTAACTCTGCAAGAAAGCAAATAAAGGTCAGATTGTTGAGCTATGCTGAGCTTGCTGAGGAGGAGCCCAGGACCTCCACCAGAGAGAGACAAGGATGCTTACTGTCAGAGGGGGCAAGGCCAGGCCCCACAGACCTGGGCCTACTCCCAGACTGGATTTCAGGGAAAAAAAGGCAAGAAGCTTTGAATAGCGGACTGTGTCGGAGCGCATGTCTGTGTTTTGTGAACAAATATTAACAGTATAGACTGACAGGTCTGTCCGTGCATGTTGGTCTGATAATGGTTAATGACGTTCTAACAAAGCGGCCTGTGTAGGTGGAGTCTAAAAGATAACACACTTACTCAAAATCCAAGGATTTAGAAACCTCGGCACAGACATGATCTGGACTTGCATGCCGTTGATAAATCCACACGTGTTGTGCTGTGGACACACTGATACTTCAGCAGCCGGACCGTTCACCAGGCTCTGTGCATTCCAGCCTTCCAGCCTCGTTGTGTGTTTCCAAACATCCGTGCACTTATTTCCTGCCACCTATACCACATCCCCCCCACCCCCCATCTCCACTTGTCAATCCTCAGCTCTTGACCAGTGTGTTGAAACGGAAGAACACGCTTCCCAGCCAGTGAATGGGCCCCTTTGTGTGGTGCTATATGTCACTGCAGACCAACAGAATAAAGTTAATACATGTAGAGCAGTGGTTCTCTATGGCTCCTTAAACCACTTCTATATTTCTATCAGTGATTATAATCAGATCAACCAACGTCTGATTTGTTTTGTTCTGATTTATCCTGCAGGCCAGAAGAAATAAAATGATCCTTTTTTTATGTAATGTAAATGCTTTTTGCTGGCTTTGCTACCATCTTACAACTCCTAATTCACATTGATGATCACATAGAGTTCCTAATGCAAATATACGAGGAAACGTTTATTTGCCTCTTTTCCAGCTGTGAGATGCATCTTCACAGATATTTTAATTATCGTACAGATTTTCAGGGAGGGGTTAAACCAGTGTTTAAATCTAACATTTCCATAGACATGTCATTTTCAATACAATGCAACCTTTCTCTCCATCCCAAAGCCATTCATGCCCCTGGCAAACCTGCGCTGCTCTCCAGACGTCCACCAATTCCTGTGCCAAGCCTTTATCCCAGCATGCACCGAGGAGAACCAGGTGATCCGCCCGTGCAGAGAGCAGTGCGAGGCCGTTCTGTCCGACTGCGAGGAGAACATCCGAATCTTTGGGGTCACCTGGCCTTCCGAGCTACAGTGCGACAAGTAAGAAAACCCCAATTGCATGCAATCCACAAGAGCACCAGCAGTGGTTCTTGATCGATCCATTAAAGGATTTGTTGTTGATCTTCCTCACTAGATTAGACCCGTGTAGCTCTCCTGATGGGTCGCCACTTCCTGCAACCACCCCAATGATCTCCTCATCAGCTAAGAGGGACCTTGGCTTCTGGTGCCCACTGCAGCTGAAGACCAAGCCGGGCCATGGGTCATCGTTCCTGGGCGCCCAGGATTGTGCTCCGCCTTGCACCAACATGTACTTTAAACCCCACGACATTGAATTTGCCAAGAGCTTCATTGGCGTGTGCTCCATCATCTGCTTGGGCGCCACGCTCTTCACCTTCCTAACTTTCCTCATCGACGTCAAACGTTTCCGCTACCCAGAGCGGCCCATAATCTTCTACGCCGTCTGCTACAGCTTTGTCTCGCTCATATACTTCATTGGGTTCCTGCTGGGGAACAATGCAGCCTGTACCAAGGCAGATTATCCTGCCAGTGTGGATACGGTGGTGCTGGGCTCTCAGAGCAAAGGCTGCACTCTGCTTTTTATGCTGCTCTACTTCTTCTCCATTGCCGGTATCGTCTGGTGGGTCATACTCACCATCACCTGGTTCCTGGCAGCTGGACCGAAGTGGAGCTGTGAGGCCATAGAGAAGAAAGCAGTAAGTTTTTATTTTTTATTTTTTTGGTTAATAGCAAACAACAAGAGAATACAGCAACACAATATAGAATATAAATACCAAAAATATTGATCCACACATCCTCTGTCTAGGTGTGGTTCCACTCTGCTGCCTGGGGGATCCCCGGGGCGCTAACGGTCATGCTGCTGGCTCTGAACAAGGTTGAAGGCGACAACATCAGCGGAGTTTGCTTCGTGGGGCTCTACGACCTGGACGCCCTGCGCTACTTCGTTCTGGCCCCTCTGTGCGTGGGCGTCGTAGTCGGGCTCTGCCTCATCCTGGCGGGCATCGTTTCTCTCAACCACGTCCGACAGGTCATCCAGCACGACGAGCGCAACCAGGAGAAGCTGAAGAAGTTCATGATCCGCATCGGCGTGTTCAGTTGCCTCTACCTGGTCCCGCTGGTCACCCTGTTGGCCTGCTATACCTACGAACAGAGTCACCGCAGCACCTGGGAGAATACTTGGATCAACGACCGCTGTCAGGAGTACAGCATCCCCTGCTCCTACAAGGTAGCTGTGGCTTAATCACCTGCTGAAGGGGTCATGGCTCCGAAAACAAGTTAAGGTTGAAGGAAACATTAGAAAAGACTTTGCAACTCACTGTCTTTTTAATTAATGTGTCCCCTTACTTAGTTGATGGTGTTGATTGATTGGATGTATACGGCTTGTTAAGGTTGACTAAATGGGACCACTATGCTAATGTTAGGAGTGTGTGGCAAAGTCAATGTACATTCTAAACTTGCAAATTATTAATAAAGGTTCAAAAGGCCTAAAAGCTGTAGCAGCTGTAAAGCTTGAATTTTGAAATGAAACTGCAATCAGACACACACACACACACACACACACACACACACACACACACGTGTTGATCAAATCTAGATGCAGTGTGAGCACATCATCTAACAAAAATCTTTTAACAACGCAAAACAAATGTCTCTTACAGAAGGTATGAATGTGTTTAACTGAGAGGAGAGTATTAGGGTGAAAAACAATGATGGAAACACCACATTAGCACCACACATCTGACCCAGAAATACTTTATATACTACATATATATCCATTACAAAATAATCTCTCTAAAACCTAGAGCAGTTCCCTGAGCAGCACACACTCCTAATTACTTTTTAAAACTGTCTAGTGTGAGACTATAAATATTTAGGCAGATGTTTCATAAGGGGCATGACAGTCAGTGTTACTTTGTGATATTTCAAAAGGCAACTTACAGCACTAAACAGATCCAATACATAGCACTCAGTATGAATGAACAACAGTCACTAAAACCACTGTACATTGTACATCTATATGGATTTAAATTTCAAAATGGCTGTCCATTTAGAAATGTACTACATAAGCTGTTGTGCGCTGTCATACAGTGTGAAAATAATCAGGGGAGGAAAAATCGATGTAAAAATGACAATGTAAAGGAAAAAGAAACGCCAGTATCTGAGGCTAAATGTTCAAAAGCTTGATTTTATCTCAAGTCAAAAGTTGGTTTGTTCATTTCCCACTAAATCACAAGAATTCTATTTGTGTACATGTCTTTGTTTCAGGCAACAGAGCTGGCCCGCCCTGACCTCTCCCTGTTTCTGGTGAAATACTTAATGACGCTGGTGGTTGGGATATCTGCCGTGTTCTGGGTCAGCAGCAAAAAGACCTGCTCTGAGTGGGGCTACTTCTTCAACAGGACCCGCAACAGAGAGTGAGGCCATATCTTTTGTCCTGTTACGTGATCAAATTCGCTTTCCACGAGAAATCGATATGTAGTTTCACTTCCTGTTCTCTGACCCACAGTCCCATCAGTGAGAGCCGCCGGGTGCTCCAGGAGTCCTGTGAGTTCTTCCTCAAGCACAACAGCCGCGTCCAGCACAAGAAGAAGCACTACAAGCCGAGCTCCCACAAGCTCAAGGTCATCTCCAAGTCCATGGGCACGAGCACCGGCGCCATGCCCACCAACGCCTCCGCCGCTGCCACCACAACCAATCAGGGAACCTCTGCGGTGGGCCATCACGAGCGCCACGTGCAAGGTTCTCTGTCAGAGCACCTGGACAGGGGCACCTCCAGCCGAAGCTCCAGGAGGGAGAGGGAGGGGGGAGAGAGAAGGAGCAAAGGTGGGAACTCCAGTAAGGTCAGCAGCCGCTCAGAGAGCGTGCACAGAGTGCCGGATGGGAGGTAAGTGAGACAGACGTACCGTACCTACAACTGTTATGTGCGTTTCTGAAAAGCACAGACGTAATACAGTATTTTACATGTATATAAAATAAACATTTTCGTTGCACCTCAGCTCAGTTCTGGCAGCTTATTCCTCCTATTGTTTCTTGTTACACAGAACTATATCTGTCCAATAATCTCTGATGTGTCCCGGCTGGTTTAGGATGACTCCGAGGAGCGAGCTGTCAGAGGCCAGGCCGGTCCCCAGTGGACAGCAGCATCCTGCTTTAAACCTATCACACAGCAGCAGCATCCAGGACTCCACCCACCAGCTGGTGCACCGGGTGTCTGAGGAGAGCAAGGACACAAAGGGCAGCAGCTGCTGAGACATCTGACCCCCCCCCCACCACCACCCAAAAGAAAATGTGTATCTGTGCATCCATCTTTGAAACCACTCAAACATCAATCGCACACGATGCCGGTTCATGTATCTGTTTCAAAGTGCCCACTGTGTCGTACATCATATGAGCTTCAAGCATGATGATTGTATTGGTTACACTGCACTGTCGTCAGGGAATGTTCATTGCCAGCAACATGTTTGGACCAGAATCTGTGGGTTTTAGCAGAGAGGCTAAAGGTGCTGGATTATTTAGTTTGAGTGACGGCAGTGTCTTTCAGCTTTAATGAGCTTTTGGGCATTTAGTTTACAGTGTACCCAAATGTTGAAGCAGCACAGCTGTGTTCCGCCAATACATCTACCAACGGTCATTTCATTTTAGAGCATGCATTAAAAAACTATACGTCTGCTGTTTTGTAGATTGGTAGCACAATGGAATAGAATGCATACTAGTAAACAAATGTCATATTTATGTAAATATTCAATTTTTTTTAGAAAGTCTTTCACTGGAGTAGTCGCTACACTGAGAGTCTTGTTAAGAAAGGTCATGATATTGCCAAACATTCAACTTAAGGAGAGTCGTCCTGTGGTGAACAGATTTTTTCCCAGTCTTATTTTCCTGGAAAGATTGTTTGTCTTGTAACCTCATGTTGTAATACACACTGCTCCTTTGAAAAAAGGCAAACTCTTAAACTTGATAAAGTGGATGTTTAGACAGTTTTCTTTCAAAACAATGTACTTAACTTTATTCCAGTGTTCCTACGTGTTACTGTCCAAACACTTATGTTGCAGAGGTGTCTACAAAAAAGTGTGAACTTAAAGTATAAAGTATAGCTTTATAGTTTTTTTTCAAGAATGTGCTTTCCTTTGAGGAGTTCCTCATCTTCAAAGAGCTTCAAAGAATTTACAGATGTTTGGCATGTGTGATGATGTCTACCTGTGTTCTTGGTCTAAATGTAATTT
The DNA here is from genome assembly GCA_036023655.1 of Nannoperca australis. Taxonomy (NCBI): domain Eukaryota; kingdom Metazoa; phylum Chordata; class Actinopteri; order Centrarchiformes; family Percichthyidae; genus Nannoperca; species Nannoperca australis. The sequence continues at coordinate 7,315 of JAVQJD010023286.1, forward strand.
CACATGATTTGGAATCAAATTGAGGAAACAAATGAAACAGATATTGCACTATTTTAATTAGAAGCACAAAGCACAAATTCTTAAGTTTGAATAGTCATAAACAAACACACAAAATCTAAATTTGTGGCTTTTTTTCAGGGCTTATTTTTAACATGTGGGCACGTACTTCCAGAGCTACTGTGACTTATTTGAAATGCTGTCATGCTGTACTTTCTATTTTGCTGTGTAAGGGACTGATTCCCCCTTAAGTTTCTTTACCTTTTTATATTTGGGAGTCTCTGATAAAAGGGAATCTTTGTTGTTCTTTTTCTGTTGTACATGTGTACTCTTATTCTGGTATGTGGACGGGGGTCTTGCTTATGATGTTCCTAGACTTAGTGTAGTCTTTGAAATGCATCTTTTGTGAGCCATTTCTACTGTTTTTAATGTTTTATGTAGCCTATCCTGTCAGCAGAATTTTGTATCAATCCAATTTCATTTTAATAAAATATAATTGGATAAACATTTGAATTGTGAGTCAGTAATCTGGCCAAAAAGAATGTTAAAAAGGACCATATTAACACACCATTTTGTTCACCGGCGTATACCGCTCATATGAGCATCATAGGGGTTGTATGGGGCTTTTTCCGTGGAGTACGTCTCTTGCTCCTTCCCTCTTGTCCTGCCCTCCTCTGGACTGAAAACTGGCAGGAGTCAGACTGTCCTGAAGCCTCAGAGGGAGCGCGCAGCTGTCCGCTCATGATGTCTCCTCTTGTTGCCCGCCTGCTGCTGCTCGTCTGCCTGGCTTTGCCTCTTTATGGCGTGGAAAAGGTGAGAAACAGAGGATACCGAAAGGATCCTGACGCGGACAAGGTGAGAGTGAGCTGAGATAAGAATGTATCCCCTGTGATCTGTTTTCACCGCAAAAGTAGATATGTGGCATTCCCAGAGAGATGCGTGCGTTTTTGTCAGCGTTGTAGCTTCCCATAGCAAAATTTTTTTTTTAAATGGGCTCGTGAAAATATAATTATTTTACTCAAGTTACTTTATTATCCCTTTGTTGTATTTTATAATGCATATTTTAACATTCAGAGGGCACGTTGCATGTTGTGTTCCTAAAACTCACCCTGGCATTATCTTTCTTGTGGCGTGCAATGCTGTTTGCCAGGAGTATTTTTAAAGACCGATTTCCCAAAAAGAAAATTTCCAAAAAAAAGTATGTCATCACTATGATCCACATGTTAGGTTTACAGTGCAGTGAGTGTGGTCACCACTTTGGCAAAACGGGCTCCCAAATGACCTGGCCCCCGCAGCAGCAGAAGAGAAGCAGTTTTACAGCGTTTGTATGGACAACTGGTTCTCTATTATTCCAGGTTTGGCTGCTCTCCAGCAGACCGAGTGGGCAGAAAGAAATCCCCCAACAGGAAGTTGGGGTCTGGCTCATACCGTCTGTGTTTCTGTGTTGCTGGTTTAAAAAGGTTATTTGATTTTGGTTTGGGGGAAATAAATGTGTGATTGATATTTTAAGACGGATACATGTGTTATAAAGTGTTATAATATATCTGATAAAACCAGGTTTCAACTAAGTCCACAGAACTCAATTCACTAAAGTCTTAGACTATCTTTGTGTGGAATTACATAACTCTACTCTGTAGGTGGGGAGTGAGGGAACAAAGACACACATCTCTCTTTAATCTCTTGGGAGTCAAATGAAAGTGAAACCAGTGTTTATTTTGCTGCGACTGTGTGGACCTCCCGCAGGGACTCCTAGGAGTCTACATACCCCACTTTGAGAACCACAGAGCAGCAGTTGCTCTCCGTTACCCTCCAGTCATATTCCACAAGTGAGACCACAGTAGAAGGAAATAATGAATAGCACTCTTATGTTACCATCTGTATCTAGTGTGCTGGAAACGATGCAGAAAAGCCCAACTGCACTAGACACTCTGGAGAAAGAAGATCTACTTATTTGAACAACATGGTAACCGTAAAATCCTACTTTGCATCCTCTCCAGATTCTCTGACCCTAAACATTCTCAAAGCCACGCATTATACCCGCGCTCTGCATGCTCCAGGACAGCTTCGCTCCTTGCGTTGACTAACGCATGGAACACTACTGATTCCTCAGCACTTTGGGGCAAATGCAGCCTTTATGCTTCAGTTACAGTAATGGGCTGTGTGCTACTAATCAGTAAGGCTGGAGTGTAATTCTTGCAGGCAGGCAGCACCACTATAGAAGCTAATATAAAAGTCAGCTGTGTAGCTAAGTGGACAGAGGTTCCATTCATTAGTCTGCTTTGAAATCTCTCCAAAAATCCAACCCTTAATAAAACACCGCGGACTCGTGCTGCATTTGCGTCATTTACACATTTTGCCACACGTTAGCCGAGGTGCTTGAGAGTTTCGTCCTCTTTTTTCTTGAGGACAAATTCCAGGTCTGTTAGAGCACATGCATACCAACCCACAATCTACTGGTTCCATCACAGACTTCCCAGTTTCCTATGGAGATGATGTCAGCCCTCACATCTCCAGGTTGCTCCTGCATCCTCTTAATGGCTAAAACAGACTCTAAACCATCTGTTCAACAGCAGCTGACATTAGAATACTGTAATTCCCCCGACATGAAGGCATTTTCCAGATTCACCTCATCTGAAATAGATTTTTATACTTCACACCAGGGACTCAAGTCGAGACAAGATGTAATTGGAGTAAAAGCTCTTTGTTCTCCTCTTTTCTTTTCTTTTCTTCGTTTCCCTAATGCCTTTTGGTCACGTGCTCCTATAACTGCTCCACAGCTGCATGCTGAGCAAAAGGGCAGCAAAGACCAGACCCAAATCCTTTTGGCACCAGCGTTTGCTTAAGGGAGAACACACTTCTATGTGTCAGTTCCTGCCGTGTCCGGACCGAAGAAATGAGTATGTGACACTCAGGAATCACATGGCCAAAAATTACAACCCAATCTCCAACAAAAAAAAGCTCCAACAGCTAACCTACACACTGGAATCTGTTGGTCAAAATGTCTCTTTGAGGGGCATATTACGCAAAGCTGTCTTGGATCTTCATTGTGTCTATCTCTGTATGTGGAAGGGCAGTTTTGGCACGCTCGCTTGTCTCTGCCTGTGTGTGTGAGTGTGTGTCTGAGTCAGCTTGAGTAAGATCTGTTTAAACATAGCAGGAGATTCAGCCGGACATTGAATCACACGCCGAGATGTGTGGCCAGACACCTACTAATTTAGGCCGTCACCAAGCCTTCAGTTCCTCATTAACACATGATCGGTCATTCACTTGCTCCATGGTTGCTGGTTCTATTGCTTTGCTGGGTTTGGATCACATCTGTTTCCACACTCAGCCCTATGGCAGTGTATTTGTTTACATGACTGGTTAATGAGGTATAATCTGGCTTTGTGTCTGATTGTTGGATGAATGGCAGCATTCACATGTCGGCGATGCATGCAGCCCAAACAGGAACTTATCCCTGAGGCAGGAAAATCTGAAACAGGAAGTTATATCACAATAGACTCTGCTGATGTTGTTGCATGCCTTCTTTTCATTGTCAACATCCAACACTACTTCCTTGTTTTCCCTGTTCCCTTTTTTCCCAGTATGGCAGTTGCATGCAGGGGCCAGCAGGCACCCCTGGCAGAGAAGGTAACCCTGGAACTAACGGCATCCCGGGGACACCGGGCATCCCCGGCCGTGATGGGCTCAAAGGTGAGAAAGGCGAGTGCATTAATGAGATCTTCGAGGAGCCCTGGAGGCCCAACTACAAGCAGTGTGCCTGGAACTCTCTGAATTATGGGATCGACCTGGGTAAAGTAGCTGTAAGTATCTTGACACAGCAAATTACATGTTTCTGAGGAATGTGGGCCTCAATTTCCGTAATTTTACAAATTCACAGAAATATTATTAAACTGCCACGATGCATAAAAGTGTCAACATTTGTCTATGCTGTGCTGCAGGACTGTACCTTCACCAAGCTACGTTCAGACAGCGCCCTCAGAGTCCTCTTCAGTGGTTCCCTCAGACTCAAGTGTAAGAACGCATGCTGCCAGAGGTGGTACTTCACCTTCAACGGTGCAGAGTGCACAGGACCCCTGCCCATAGAGTCCATCATTTACTTAGACCAAGGAAGTCCTGAGCTCAACTCAACCATCAACATCCACAGAACATCCTCAGGTACGACTCAAGACATAGGCTTCAAGTTAAAGCGGCAGTTAGACAAATATGTCTGGCGGCAGTTAGATGTCAGTTAGATGAACTGTAGCTAGAGCCAGCAGCTGCTTAGCTTAGCATAATAACTGGGAACGGGGAAACAACTAGCCTGACTCTGCTAACAGCACCTTGTAAGCTCATTAAGTAATGCGTAATAAATTGTTTGTTTTCACTGGTCACCCTTTGTTACCTCTGAAAACTTTGCACAGACAGGCTAGCTGCTTACTCCCTTTTATTGAAGAGATTTATTTTATGCCTTTATTTGTTGCCTTCAGACAGAGCTAAGCTAAGCGGCTGGTAGCTGTAGCTGTGCTTTTACGAGACACGAGTGTGGTGTCAGTTTTCTCATCTAACTCTAAGAGGTTATTTAACTGCTGTGGCTCCTGGGAAGCCTTGATCGCACATTAAAATAAAGTTAGACTCTTCCAATTAGGTTTTTAAAAAGTTCATCACGGTGTCAAAAAACAAAACACTTAACAATTTCGGTCTCTGGAGGCAGTTTGGGTGTTCCCTGAAATTCATTTGCACTTTCTTTTCTTTTTTCCTCTCTCCAGTTGAAGGGCTGTGTGAGGGTGTCAAAGCAGGCTTGGTGGATGTGGCCGTGTGGGTGGGGACCTGTGCCGACTATCCCAGGGGTGACGCATCTACAGGGTGGAATTCAGTATCTAGAATTATCATTGAGGAACTGCCCAAATAAAAAAAGTTACGTGTAAGGGACGGACCAGTCCTGGTAGTGTAACAGTATGTAATCTGGCCCTCCAAAGTATCAGGTATGGCTTGCTGAGGTGTCACAGCATCACTAATTGGAACTTGAATGTTTTTTTTGGTTTAGTTTTAATACTATATTACTTGACAGGCCTATAAACAAGAATACTGTGTCATTATGTCTACCAGAAATAGACTTTGTACTGTACCTTTTCTGCATATGGGTGCTGTCTGTATACCATTTAACAGACATTGTGATAAGACACTGACAATATTTAAACTCTGTACTCATGTGACCTGTTTATATTCATTATTACTGTTAATAAACGTATCTTTTTTTAAAGAACTGAACTCAAACTATGACTCCCTGGTATGTTCAGGAGCTTTGAAATGCAATGTAGCCACAATATAATACATTTAATGTATTTATATATATCACACATGACAATGCACTTAAAGCGCAGTTTAGATTTTATAATAAAATGCCACTGGAAACAAAGATAATCTGAACAAAAGAATGAATTGTGGGATAAATATGTGGAATCTGAAGCTGTCAGTTTGCATAAAGAAAGAATTTAAGAGACAAACCAATATTACACATACATACTAGAAATCTGAAAAGACCTCCAATGTGCTGTTGATAACCCTTCCTGCTGCCAGAAAAAAATCTAATGTAAACATAACTATTATGAAATATTTATCAGCCTCCTTTGATATAAGCATGAAATGCTGACTTATGTAACCTTTAAAAAAAGACTTACACAGCGGTGTGTGCTTTGGCGTGTGGTGCAAGATACTTTCCCCCATGAGTCAGTGTTTATCATGCATCTGAATCAGTGACAGATGCCATCTTCAACACCGTCACGCTGTACTAAAATACAGTTCGTATAAAAAAAAATTCCACCCTTAATTCCATTTCTCAGTTCGGCTTTTTCGTCGTTCATTTGCAGCGTAAACGAATGCTTCTCACGTCCGCACATTTACACGTTTACTGCGCCGAGAGTTCTGCTTCAGTCTGATGCTTTTTCTCTCTGTCTGAAAAGTGTGTGAGTCTTTGCAGCTGCCCTCGCCATGCTCTTAAGCTTCATTTATTGTGTCCGAGGAGGAAGCGAGACACATTCTCATACACTACAAAGGTGATGCAGCAGGCTGGAGTGACACGGATCACGTTGGGGATGATGCCTTTGTAGAAACCAACGGCGCCTTCGTTCCTGCAGAGAAAGGGAAAGAAATGAACATTACTTTGTTTGTGTTAAGAGCTAAATCTAGAAACTGAGACTAGGATGGCATGTTCGGCCCTTTGTGAGTGGATCAGTATCATACCTCCATGTCCGTCTGACGACATCAATAACTCCATTGTATCTATTGTGCTGGTCTTGCAGGCGAGCTCGCACCACCTGATATGGGTATGTTGTGGCCACAGCAAATATTTTGGATAATGCTGCCATTGTGATATATTCCATTGCATTCTGTTTACACAGGTACACAGACGGAGAGAGAGAGAGAGAGAAGGAAAACTAATGAGTCACTTCTTCAACTGCTGGTTGTGTTGTTAAACTGAAACGTTGCAAGCTTTATGCCTGAGTTTTACTCAACACTGAGCCTGTTTCCAGCAGCTTGTGGCACATGGGGTTAATGACTCACCAGCTTTGCATCTGAATGCACTTTCTTGTATTTGTTGTAGTCTCTCTTGAGTTCTTCATAGGCCATGAACTGCAGTGCTCCGTGAGATGTCCCAAACAGGCCAGGAACATAACCCTTTGACAAATATATGCTTTGTAAGCCAGACGCTCATGATACACTTAATATCCCCACAGTATCTATAATGTGTAAATGGCACTACACTGCAGCTGTAGCTCCCTGCATGTTCAGCTGACTTTTAGTCCGATTTTCTGAGTAATTTGGTAGCAATTATCCTGCCAGGTTAATAGAATCCATATAAAGTTAGTGAAGAAGCTCAAATGCAGCTTACAAAACTCTGGATATTATTACCATTAATCATGGGTTGTAAATTCTCCACTGCAGCTAATATAGGCTGGTGATGCCCTCTAGTGGTGACTCATGAACTAATACAAACCTTAATGTCAGTCTAGTCTAGATAAAGAACAACCTTTGTTGTTGTAGTGCCGTAAACAGTTTAAAAACAAGTCAAATAAGCATCTCATGTATTGCTAATTAACATAAAAGTAGAAAGATACACTGATGTCTAACCTTGTATAGTCCAGCCACTCCCTCGTGGCGGTAGATCTTGACCAGAGCATCTATCATCCCCTTGTACTGTTTGTCGGTTGGGTCGGCATTGTACTGCAGCACCAGCCGCGTCTTGGTCACCCAGATTGGGTTTGTTAGGGTGAGCGTTAGGATGCCTGGGTGAGGACAGGTAGGCACTGTCAGCATGACGCCGACAACACTGAAGTGCATTCAGTAGCTGCTTTGTTAGATACATGTGACACACAGCCAGCTCCTTCAAGCAGTGGACTTTCTTTCTGCATGTGGCTGCAACTCAAAACCTACAGGACAGGAAGTGGTTCCTTTACCCCTCAACGCTATGGAAAGGAGACATGACATGAGTGAAGTTGATAGTGACGTGGTAGCTGCTGCGAGAAAGAAACTGCCCTGCTGGTTTTACAGGATATAGTGACAAAGTAAACAATTCATTCAGCGGTGCTTCTGTGCACCAAAACATCCCATCCACGACACAGAGGACACAAGTCATTCAGGCTAATAGGAAGGCCACAAGTATGCATATTAATGGTTTAATACATTGGTATTGGCATTAACAAGATTTTATTGATGCCAGTGCCATTATGGATTCTGCTTATCAGTTCGATTCTCTATCAGTTTCCTTATTGGTTGAATAAAATCTGCTAAACTTGCCGTTGTGGTGCTATTGTTATTAAAAACAGGAGATATTTGCCCTCCGTTATGGACGTGCTGCTGTCATGTTTCTTGGTGAAATACAGCCACGCTTTGGACCGTGTCTTTCTTTCTGCCATGACTCCTTGTTACGTAGACAGGAGTTTGACGTCATTGACTGTCAGAAAAACAAGCCGGCATCGCCAAAAGGAACTGATACCATATGATTCCAATGGATTGGACAATTTGGAAGCGGTTCTCGATTCCCATCCCTACAGGGGCGAGCTTCACCAAATGGCCAATTTGTCAAACCTTGAAGTGGAAGGGTTCTACATTATAGTGATACAAATATCATGTTGGGGTTCAACTCCTGTCAAATAACAACAAAACAAAAACAGACACCATTATAGAACATTTCTAGCACATTGCTGAATAAATGCCTCAACTAGTTTAGACTACCCACTGCTACTCAGGTGTTCTTAATAAAACCCCTACTGACTCATTTCTGTTTGTTTTCATGCAGTTCAAAGCAGCTAAACTACCCCTCTCTCTGGGCATTCATTAGCTTTTCCTAACTTTACCTAACTGCATTTGGCAAGCAGGAAGCAGAGCCACGTGACCCTGTGAGTACAGAATCAACAGAAGGGCTGAGTACTAATTTGTATCTGCCTCCTGTCTGCTAAGGCCGGTACTATCTGGCTGCTGTTGGCTGTGTGCTGATCCTGGGAGTGTGTCAGCAGGGCAGCAGTGTTCAGATACATGTAGGACCAACCTGCTTCGGCTGCAGACACCAGGTGCTCCGTGGCACTCAGTTCGGTTTGACGACCCTCCTTCGTGTACCCTTTGATTGCATTGTAGCTGTAAGAGAAGATAGTGTGGGAAAGAAGACATGTTACAGGTCATTTTAAAAGGTCAAACAACTAATGAAGGTTTAGCTTACGTACAACAAGAAGTAGAGACCCCATGATGCTCCAGCACCCCAAACATTGGGTGTCACTCCTTGGTAGAGTCCTCTTAGTCCCTCCTGCTGCCAAACGCTCTTCATACAGTGCATTATGCCACTGTACTTTGGTCTTAATTCCAACCCATCACTCACTACATTGAAAGAACATAAAAGACCTTTGTCAAGTATTGTCATCCGAATTTAACATAATACAATCAACATGTCTAAAATGAATTAAGTTGAGCCCTATCAACGCGATACCGTTGACATTAAGAAAATCAATTTTAAAATATCAGCTTTCTAAGCAGAGTTCTGCACATTTGTTTCCATTCAAGGAAACGAAACAACAGGTTGAAACTTCATAGAGCTCCTAACCATCAGTAGTGAGCCCTGCTATAAAGCCATACTGTACCTGCAAACCTGATTTTGACCAGATCCAGAGGATGAAGCACCAACGTTGACACAACTCCTCCACCGAGTCCCGCCAGCAGGTTTTCTATCTTCACGTGGCTGAAAAGCTGCTGGATATGTCCGGCTACTGAGACGCCAGGTTTGCTGGACAGCCCCGTGTCTGTTACGTTAACGGTACCGTGATTCGGAGCGGAGCTCATGTTTAACCTAGCTAGCTCCTGTCAGCTAGTTAGCTGTGTTTTTGTAAAGTAAAGCTAAAATCTTACTCTCTCACCTAGACGACAACTCACTGACACTGCTGCACATTTTAAATAAGGTATACAGACAGTGGTAACTCCTTGAAACTCATTGCATGTTAGCAGTTGAACCACGTTTGTGACATGCGGTGGTACTCCATGGCTGAGGCAATGTAATCCAAACTGTCAAGCAGCTATGCCACTGCTTCACCATAGCTCGACCTTGCTACTATTACTGTCATGTTCCCATAATTTAGAGCAGTGCTTCCTGCCCTAACCTTCAAAATAAAACTACTTTAGAAGAACGATACAGTATAATGAGCACGTTTTCGTTATATTTTTTAGTAACAACACATAATTCAGTCAAGGTTGGTGAATGTGCTTTTTTTACAAGGGACCTGAGACATCTGAATGATCTTCCTGATTAAACAAAGTTAGTCGATGTATATATAAAATTCGTTTCCAGGTACATTTGAAATCTATCCCCTTTAATTCTATGTTTACTGAATGTGTATATACCTTTTTTTTTCATTTTATGAAACCCCATTATATTAAAAATTGTATACTTCATTCATCTAAACCTGTGTATTTCTAATCATATTATATCAATATTGTTTAAGGTAGTTTGTGTGTTTAACATATGTTTAACTTAATCTCCTTATTCTCTAAAATATATGGTAGCGCCTCCTGAGGAAATGTGCTTTACAGACGCTCCAAAACGTAACTTTTCACTTCTATTCTTTTCACAAAGCAAAAGATGAACACGCATCGTTCGAAGACCAAATCGTTGTTTTTCCGGTGTTTCTCTTGCTACATTTTGTACCTTGACGGCATCCGTTTCCTTAAACTTGTCAGCGGCGAAACCAGGAGGACTGGATATCCCACAATGCAACGCGGCCCTAACAAATCTCGTCTTCATCAACACATGGCCAGTGCTAGCTAATATGTTTCTTGCTTAACTTTAAACCTAACTGCGTTTTTTAAGTGTGTGCCCATTATACTCTGATACCAAATGAAAGTTAAAGTCCTCTCGAGGAACCCGGATGATTACGTCCGGGAGACCAAACTAGATATTCAGCGTGGTAAGTGGTACACTTTAAACTCGAATAGGCTAAATACAGTATGCTAATAGTACTGCTAGCCTATTTTCTCAACAAACATTAGCCACACGCAGCCTATTAAATAAGGCCAGTCATACTATTTAAGCTGGTTCAGTAGGTCATATGAGACCTATTGAACAAATAAGAACTAAATGGAAGTTGGGGTTCAATTGCTATAAAGGAATATCAGGATGACAATTCATTTGATTCCCAAAAAAACATGTGTACCAAAACGCATATTTGTGTCGAGGTTAGTTAATCATAAGCCACATACAATGTGTTCTCACGTGATGACAGGTGTCCATGGCTTTATGCATTCTTCATCACACTGTGTTTTTACTGCACGTGGCTCTATTTATTATGTTATATGCAAGTGAAATGTCCGTACAGCTCATTAAAGACTAGTGACTCTCTGTTAGTCCCTAGAAACTATGACCCGGCCCTGCATCCGTTTGAGGTGAGCAGAGAGTACACCCGGGCTCTGAATGCCACTAAGCTGGACAGGGTGTTTGCCAAGCCTTTCCTGGCATCTCTGGACGGACACAGAGACGGGGTGAACTGCATGGCCAAGCACACCAAGAGCCTCTCCACGCTGCTCTCTGGCTCTTGCGACGGGGAGGTAACTATTTGCTAAGTACAAGTTTAAGTATAAACACATCAACTCAGTGAATAGTGACATTGTATACACACTACTATAAATGTTATGCACTCGTTCTCGGCATTGACAGGGTCTTTTGTTTGATCCTTAGGTGAAAGTGTGGAATCTGACCAAACACGAATGTGTCCGCACGCTCCAGGCACACGAAGGTTTTGTCCGGGGAATGGTTGTCCGCTATTGTGGAACTTCCTTCTTTACGGTGACTGCTGCCCTTCGGCATGAGGAGTTTTCAGAATTGTTAGTCTCTTTTATTAGCTGACCTCTAACACAGCATCTGTTTTTATATGCTGGCATGCTGACTGCAACAGGTTGGCGATGACAAAACAATCAAGCAATGGAAAATGGAGGCGCCAGGTTACGGAGAGGAAGAGGAACCACTCAATACTATTCTGGGCAAGGTATGATCAGTGGGCATCTGCTGTAGTTTTATTATCATATCCAGTTGTGGTTGCATCTTTAGGTGACCATGACCTCTAACCTCTTATAGGTCACATTTTGATGACAGTAAAGAACTGACTCTTGTCCCTTGCAGACAGTCTTCACAGGACTGGACCACCACCAGAACGAGGGTGTGTTTGCAACATGTGGCCAGCAGGTGGACATCTGGGACGAGCAGAGGAGCAGCCCGATCCGCTCCTTCACCTGGGGCGTAGACAGCTTCAGCTCTGTCCGTTTCAACCCCGTGGAGGTAAGACAACCATGTCGGACTGTTCACCTCGTGCCACAGAGTGAAAAACACTTTGTCCATGTTTAAACTCACATCAAAAGTGGTTATAGTCCCACTGATTGAAATCAGCCATCCTGCTGACATATTTAAGGTTGACATAACAGGTTATGTCTTTCCACAGACTGAACTTCTTGCGAGCTGTGCCTCTGACAGAAGTATAGTACTGTATGACATGAGAGAATCTGCACCACTTAAAAAGGTAAGCTCTACCATTCAGTTGCTGCAGGAATTTACCTTTTCTCTCTTCTCATGCCTTCACAATGATGTGATTTTACATCCTGATGTGTGTTTTCATTTCCTTCTGTAGGTTATTATGACAATGAGGAGCAACACGTTATGCTGGAACCCCATGGAAGCCTTTTACTTCACATGTTCAAATGAGGACTACAAGTGAGTTGACGATGTGAGAGTGTTTCACGTGATAGTCCGGCTCTGCCGCACTGGTAGACTTTCACTGCAGATGGGTGATAAATGGTCCCATTTATTGTTTTACGGATTCCACTAAAGCGAAATTTTACTGATTTTGGTTTTGGTCTCATCAGCCTCTACACATATGACATGAGGTACCTGGACCGGGCAGTCACCGTGCACATGGACCATGTCTCTGCAGTGCTGGATCTCGACTATTCTCCCACTGGGAAGGAGTTTGTATCTGCCAGCTTTGACAAAACCATCCGAATCTTCCCCAAGGACGGTGGTCACAGCAGGTTAGTATGACCCTAAACACCAGTTTAAAAATGATTGTCATCGCGTCATATGTTTACCATGATTGTATTTCTTTTCTTCTGAATGAGCCACAGTAGAATACGCAGTACAAGTTTTCTTTATATCTTTATTCTGTAGATATTCATGGTCAGGGTGTGTTCATTGGGTCATATGTTACCCTTTCAGGGGCTTATTGATATTTAAGTTAAAGAAATAGTTAGGAACACCTGTGTTTTTCCTACTATTACTCTTCTGTGAAAAAGGCCTCTTGGCTAGCATAGCAGATAATAGTTGCTAGTCGGCAAAGCTAATGTGGGGATGCTAATTGTTTATGACTAACCATCCCAACCATAAAAAAAAAACAGCCATTGTTTGGTTGCCATGTGACATAATGGCACATGCTGTGTTGTTTGTACATATGCCAAGCTACAGATCAAATAGCAACAGTTGTGTTTTATTACCGGGGGGCAAGTAGCCAGACAGCCTCGCAGCTTTGAATGCTAAATCAACGTAATGTTTTTCAGGATCAGCTGAAAACACGTGACTATAAGCAGAAACATCGTAGTCTTCAGCCAGTTTAGATCTTTAAACACACATTTTGACTTAGTAGATAAAGCACAGGAGTTACTAATGCTGCTAACGATGGTCCTGATTAATCATGCCAGTATGGACAACACCAGGGACAAGGTGCAGCTCACCTAAAAGGAATGCTGCTCTCAAATGTTATTATCAGAATCAGAAATACTTTATTAATCCCAGAAGGGAAATTGTTTTTTGATACAGTTGCAGTGCTCAATAGAAGTTATTGAAGAAATAAAAAGAATAATATAATAATAATAATAATAATAATAAACAGTAGAATATAAACAAAGATACATTATATTTTCACCTGTGAGCTACCTGGTACCATGAAAAAGGACTTTGTGAAACAAGATTGACACAAAATCCACAGTAATAAACCTTGAACCTGAGCACTTGATATTCCACTAAAGTTCTGCAAGCCCTCTCCACTCTGTCACTAGCGGTTACACGGAAAATATTTCTTCAAGCTGATTGAAATCATTCCAAGTAGAGACGCTAAATACAGTGATCCGATAAGATTACATCCCCCAAACTATTCAATCAGAAGATTATATATAATACAACTTTTTAACATGTGTGAAGTGGTTCCTCCTGCTGTTATCTAATTTAAGCTAAATGCAGATACAGATGGTGACACATACACCTGTGGACCTCTGAAAACAACACTAAGGCTCGTACGTTTTTTCCATTTTATGGAAGCATAAATACAGCATTGTACATCATACTAGCATTGTGAAAGATGTTACATTCAGTAAGCTTCAGAAGACTAGTTGTAGAAGAGAGGGTCAGTGGGAGCATTTACGTTGGACCAGGATGTAGCACCTATGACTTTCTTGTGAAGAACTTGTAGTTTTTTAAGATGACTAGGAAAGGTGTTGCACCATATAACATTACAATCATTTATATGAGGCTCAAATAAAGACTGATATAAGGTTAAGAGTGCATTAACTTATCAAATCTTAACTGTAGCATTGTCACATTATTAATCAGTCAATTTTTGCAACATTAATATGTTATGATTTAGAAAAAACTGGATAACGACAACGTCCTGCCAGAGTTTAGTTTGGAGTGAGCCAATGATTAAAGAGCTGCAATCAAACATCACGCTGGAGTTTTATGTTACTGCAGCGTAGTGTTTCTGATGAGTATTAGTGTTGGTAATCCTGAGTAACACTTGATTCTGTATAGGTGCTTGTTTTGGTGTTTTTTCTAACGGCTAATGAGGACATCGTGTTTTATTTTGTCAAATTTAGGGAAGTCTACCACACCAAACGCATGCAGCATGTCATCTGCATAAAATGGTCGTCAGACAACAGATACATCCTGAGCGGTTCTGACGAAATGAATATCCGACTGTGGAAAGCCAACGCATCTGAGAAACTAGGAGTGGTGAGTCCCTCCTTATATCTTCTCTACAGCATTCCTTCTTTATCATATATTCAGCTGCAGCCAGTTTCTTATTTAAAGCATGTTGCATCTTGGTAAGCAGTAAGTGGTGCTCTGTGTTTTCCTCCGCTGTCAGACATCGTGTATACCGTCTCCCTCCTGCGTATTTCCTGAACTTGTTTTATGAGTTAGCTGCATTCCTCGACACAGCCATGGTGCTGGGCCCACCTCAGCAGGGTTACAATGGGTGGCTGTGCCAGGAGCAACAGCACTACTGTTGCCAAATGCCCTGATGGATGCTGACTTAGAGTAGAATCACTCTCGATAAGTACAATGTTCCAGTTGGCACAACTCTTGTGGCAGCTAGAAGTCCAGAAAGCACGTTGCAGTTGTTGGACAAACCACCTAGAAAGGATTCTGCTAATAGACATTTTCCTTTTCCAGACAAATCTCCCCTGAATTTTAATCTCTTGTTTAGTGAGTTCCACATGCATTGTAGTCAGATAATATAGGCCTTAATGTTATGTTATGCTCAACTGTCAATTAAAGCTCCTGTAAAATGCTGAAGTGTTCCAATGCCCCAAATCCCAGTTATGGCTGAATAATAAAGATCAGTGGCATCTCATGTGCCATCTCCAACAGCCATCTTTCATCCCTAATCGGATTCACTCTTGCTTATTCTCTAAATGCAGCTTCAGAGTGGAAAATTGGCCCGCTTTTGGCACTTGTTTTACCGTCACTGTGTAAGAGACCATTTATTCGCTAGCTTTGCACTTAAAAAGATCAGACAAGGGCTGCTCCTATCAGCAGTTTATATCAGCCAATCACTTAAAGCGGGCCACTCTGAACATAATGAAGCATTAACAGTCGAGTTGTACTGAAAGGGTCTTTAATTTAATCAAGAAATGCTTAATAAAGGTTTTGTCTGTGTCTGAAGGCATCACGCTGAACTGATCGGGACTTGTCGATCAGCTGCTGCACATCACTTTTTATTACTTCTCATAACTTTGCACGCAGCGACCTTTGACTCCAGCGTGAATTAGACCCTTTTGTATTTTAGGCCAATGCAAGCAGAAACGTCTCCTGTGTGGACGGGGTGCAGAAACACAAGCAGTCAGGCAGTCCTAAAGAGTACTTCAAAGGTATAGCATTGCACTTCTGTAACCGTGTGAGCCTCTCACACGATCAGAATTAATGCAGCAGAAACCACAAGCAACAGCAGAAGGAGACGATTGTCCTGCGAAACCTCGTTCCTCGTAGGGCTCACTCTCCACGGCGTAAGTCTCACCAAGTTTCTCTCGCCGGGATTTGTCTTGTCAAAGACGTCCATCCAGAGCTCCACGGCCGCAGAGCCGTCAAACAGCAGGAGAAGAGGCTACTCACCACTGTCCCCCCTCAACGTTAACCCCCACTGTTTGTCATCATGCCTCTTTGCCACTCGCCGATACCAGCGTCACGGCACCGAACACATTATCTAATAATGAGCTAAACTGTCCAATGTAAACACCCATCACAGTTTACTGACTGTTTTCCTTTGCAAAAAGGGATTATTACCTTCTTTTTGAGCATTTCTTACTTTTGGTTTTACTTTAGGTGATCTGGCCGATGCTTGTATTTCTTGGCCCATGGACTTGTCACCGTGTTCCCAGATCTCAGCAGTTCGACGTTATAATACTCATAAAATGCCTAATTACTCTGCCATGAGCCAAAGATCAGTGGCATGATTTAGATGTTGAAGAACGATGTTAGTGACAGTGACACCACCTCTGGATCTGTGTCAAGTTTTTACCAGCAGTTTCACACCTGGTTATGTCTGCTTCCTCTTAGACTCTATTTATGTTTTCAGTCACACCCAAACTGCTGATAACACGTTTTAGTGAGTTTTCATGAGTTTTGGCGTCTCTGCACTGGACTGTGAACAGCTTAAGCTTTCTGATCCCGTCTAACAGAGCGTCCTCAGGATTACACTTACTACTGGAACTTTGCTGTAACCTGGTCAAACATTTGGATAGAAAACATGACAAAGTAGTTTCAGTATTCAGTCTTAGCAATAAAAGCTAATCTAAGTGAAGCATCATCCTCTGCTAGCTCATATCCATCTTGTATAGATGAGATTATACAAAGTGTTTAGCAGGCTAACCATGTGTGTATCCAGGGGAATTGGTTTAGTCCAGGATCAGCGTCTAACAGCTCTTCTCCAACAAATTGAATCTGAGACAAATCATTGCTTTTAATTAGAATAAAAGCCTGGGAGCAGGGCGGCCTCAGCCAAGACGAGTCCGAGTAGTTGGTTGTTTTTATGAGAGACGGAGAGGGAGGGCCGTTGTCGAGCTGGTGTCTTCACTTTTTAACAGACATTGATTCTGTTTTGAATGAGCATGTTGTCAAGCTGAAGTTACTGCTTACTGCGCTGGCCAACATTTTATGATGTAAGACAGCATACCTTGACTTTCAGGAATTAATTAAATAATTTGGTGACTCAAACTCGACTGTACTGGAAATACTCACCATTACTGGAAACAAGACATGTAGGAAAACACTTCAGATGACACCAAATCTGACCACGGGCACCCAGGATGCTATAAGTGACATGAATCACTACAGGTATAAATGCAACTGTAACAAGGCCACTGACTCATCTGCAGGAGGACTTTCAGAAACAGTTATCACTAGAAAAACGACATTGACCGCGAGTTCAAATGCTTAAAACAAGCTACGTTTAGCTGAAAAGGACGTCCTGTGGCCATGTAGCCATCATGCACCTCCTCAAAAGTGTATCTACACACCACAGGCCAAAAAAGCACATTTTGGAGGAACCTTCGTTAGCATCCTGTTTCCTACCAGCAGCCATGTTGTTTTCTGTAGTTACATAAACTTAACCAAGCAGAATCTCTCCACAAGTCTACTGGGTAGCTATTCACATCACTTGATCTTCATCAGCAGATGGAATTTGCCCAGTTGTCAAGGAACTGGCCGAGAATGAACTTTAAATTCTAGCTTTTGAATCAACTTCGTCGAGAAGTCCTTAAGGTGCTCCGACAAAAAGGAATGTTATAATTCCATGACAAGTGGGCAAACATAATGTGTTCATGAAGATCCTGTTTTAATTATCTAAAGCTCAAAAACACTTACCAAATGGACTTTGGATCTTTTGTCAGCTGCTGTGTTCAAGGTCAAACTTTGAAACTCAATGTAAGCAAGTGTTTGTTTTTTTTAAATCCAAACCACAACCTTGGTAGACCAGAAAACACTCTCACAAGTCATTTTTGTTCAAGGATTTGCTTGAAAATTGTCACTGAGAACGCTCACTGCACAAACTAACCCTATACAAGTACACTCTGATAGCAGGGTGTCGTCTTGCCTATAACGGCTCTGTGCTTGTTTGTTCCACTTCTTGTCTTATTCATTTTTTCAACCCAGTATCCAAATCGTCGTTCATTTCTCCTCTTCATCAGTCCTCTCTGGTCTTCGGCCTCCTTCCATTTTCTCCTTTTTTATTGCCTTAGTTCATGTAACCAGCTCCCCCTCTCTGTTGTGTAGCTAGCCCCCAGAGAGAGGCAGGCCAGAAACTACCATCAGAAGCTGAGGGAGAAGTTCCAGCACCACCCGCAGATCAGACGCATCGCTCACCACCGCCATCTACCCAAGAACATCTACCACCAGAGCAAGGAGCTGAGGATAATGAAAGAAGCTCGCCGGAGGAAGTACGTATTTATTATTTTCCCTTTCCTTCTGGAATATGGATTGAGCTAGTTAATTTATGTATAGGAATGGCATGACGCCCCCTCTGTGTCCATGCAGAGGGGATGGTGACTTGGGCTGCTGCCAGGGTAGCTGTGACCTATGCAGTCACACCAGCCTAATGGAAAATCTCAGATGGGACTGGCCCCTATGACATGGTCTCAATAGACCTTACATACTCATTTACAGCTTGTATGGTGGATTGATTGTCCCGGTTTGCCTTGCCGTCCAGTGATTCATAATCTAGTCTGTGGCCTTTTCTGTTTACTGACTGTATTGTGATACGTCAGATGTGGGTTTTGACTGTGAATGATTTACTATCCATGCTTTATGCATTATTTTCAAGGTACATTAGTGCAGTCGGTGACGTAGGTGTTGGGTTAACGGTGTCATGTTCGTTCTTTTCCTCCTTTCTGTTTACTGATCCCTCCCTCTTCCCGACACCCTTTCCTAAATAATCGTCACCAAGCAGATTGAGTTATTCACTGCTGCTCCTCTTTTGTTTTCCAGGGAGAAGAACGTCCGCAAGCACAGCAAGCCAGGATCTGTTCCTTTGGTGTCTGAGAAGGCTAAGCATGTTGTGACTGTGGTCAAATAGACAAGAGCGGGAGAAGAGAAGAGAAGGCCGAGGGGCTGCCATCAAGAGATGAGGTGGAGCCCAAGATCACACCCACATAGGACATACTGCTCTCGCCTAAAAGAATAAAAAGTTTTCATTTGGTCAGACAGTGGTGGGAAAGACCAATGACCAGTTATGCACTGTTTGAAGTACAAGGACACAGACTGTAAATACATGCATTCTCTGTTCTGACACTTTTGGTCCTGTATTTGAGTGAAAACTCACTCGTTTTGCTTGGAGTAAGTTTTCATTTTTCATCACAGGATTCCCGATCACAGTTTAAGAAATTAAGAACCAATTAAATTGATATAATGTCATGTGACTTGCAACAATTAATGGTCCTTGTGGTTTCATTAGTTTTTTTCCTCCCGTGAATAAAATTCAAGAAATCTGCAGCAGTTGATTATTAAAACTACCTGAGATGGCGTAAAGGTTTCAGGATGCGTGAAATGACCTGCGGTCTGACAACATTTGAAGAAGCTTGCTGCCATATCTTCATCCCGGCTGCATCCACGATCGTTCTCCAAGAAATAGGTCTCTTCTGTAGTTTTAACGGGATCCACTGTACAAATAGGGCTAATGTTACACACACTGGAACAGTCTCGCCATGATCCAGTCTCTCACGGTGCTGCACTCAGTAGTGCACATGAGAAGTAGCTATGACAAAAGTGAAGTTCTAACCCTCCCTTACACTTTACTACATAGTAAGTTACGGAACTTGTCAATGTTAGATGATCCGACAAACATTTCTTTAGAACTTAAACATTTTGGAAGTGTTTTGAATCTGCAGGGGTTGTTTTCTTTTTTCTCTATGCGGTGACAATTTAAGTTTAATACTGAGGTTTTTCCATGTTTCCCCTTAGTTTTGCAATATCTAATCACCTATAATGAGCTAGGGAACATTTTTAGAGAGCGTATACACTCATAATTTTTTATGTATATGGGACCGACACTTTGCTGATGTGTATTTATAATAAACTTTTAAACTGTTTTTGCTGAGAGAACTTGTCATTTGTATTTTGATGCTTGACTTGTTGCGGCAGATCACTGCAATGGTGCTGAATTACTTACAGCCCTAATGAGGTTGAGGCTCTATCCTGTCAACGCTACAGCCTGAGAGACAGCTGTCTTTGCAAAGGGGTCAGGGATCAAGAGGAGGGACTTGAGTCGGGTCAGAGCTGAGAAAGTCCCCTCGTGTGGGTTTGCAAGCAGGTTGACACAAACATGAGTGTTATCAAAAAAATGATGTAATATAACACCTAGAGTAATGTCTGGCTTTTCCTGTGATCCCATAGGTCCACAGTTGGTAATTCTTGGAAAATAGTTGGAAATATGTGTGCAACTAACAATTCTTTACACAGTCATCTATCAGTTCTTTTGTTTAATTGCTCAATCATTTGGTCTGTAAAATGTCAGGAAATCATTTCCCCCCCCCAAAGTTCCACATGTTCCCAAAGCCCACGCTGATGCTTTAAAATGTCTCATTTAATTTCACCAAATAGTGAAGAACCCTAAGATATTTCTTTTAAGTCAGAAGATATTCACATTGGAGAAGCTGGAGTGATATTGTTTCACAGTGGAGAGCATCAACACATGAACTGAGCTTTGTTTTCCTCCAGTTATCACAAAACGTCTTACAGTCAGTGTAGTGTACACTGCATAAATACAGGACTGAGGACACATATTCTGTGTTAATCCCCCCTCTGCATAAATATGCTCATGATCTGGTTATGAAATATGCATCAAGCTCTTCCTGGTACAGAGCTGCTCCAGCTGCACACACAGCCCCTCCAGTCCGCGTTTTCGCGGCTGCTGTATCTGCCTGCTGTCAATGAACATCCAGCGCGTCCTCGGCTTTATTCTTCTACGTGTTTCCATCGCTCCGCCTCTTCTTCCTACCTCCTCACCCCCACCCACCCCCCACACTCTCTCTCTCTCTCTCTCTCTCTCTCTCTCTCACCCACTCTCTCTCTCTCTCTCTCACCCACTCACTCACTCACTCACTCTCTCTCTCATTGCATCCATTTTTGTGCATTTAAGAAATCTCCAAGAATTACCAACCTGGAGGAAAGCGAGCTAACCAGAGTGACAGCAGAGGAGGGTTAAGGACTCCAAACGAAAACAAACCGGGACGGAGCGGGCACCTCTTATTCCAACATGCGAGTGAAAGCTTTCTAAAGGATGGCAGCCATGGGTTAGACAGGATTTAACATGACTGCAAAATAAAAGGCAAGAGATTTCTCTACTTTTACAAAAAATCCCGGGATGGATGGAAGGCTTTTGTTTGGAATACCTGAAGGTTGTAGCCATGCAGCCTGTGCACTCTTACTGCTTTTAAGGGCATATATTTCTAATCTCGAGTGTTTTCTATTTCAGAAATGTTCATGTGTAAATTACAACCTGCAACCGCTCTGAATATTGCGAGGTCCCTGTTTGCAGGCACCGCTCATTCGGCTGCAGCGTATTCGATAACCCCATTATGAGCATTTAATAGATGAGGATGAAGCCTCCAATTAACGTGTTGACGCTTAATTCTGCAGCACAGTGTCATATGTGCATGATGGGCTACTCCTAACCAACATGTCATGCCGTCTGAAAGCCACCGCGTCTCCAGCAAATCCGGCCGCCAATTTGAAAATTTGACGGCATGAAATGTAACAGAAATGTCGGCCGGAATGCCGCTGGTTGACGGTGCTTTTCTCGTCTTTTTAGCCACTGTGTGTAAAAGATGTCTGCTCCACACGGGCCCCGGGGCGGCCCTGGCCCTGCCGCCGCCGCTGCTGCTACTGCCTCAGCGGCCGGCGCCATGCCGGAGATGCCGGACCTCAGCCACCTCACAGAGGAGGAGAGGAAGATCATCCTCGGTGTCATGGACCGACAGAAGAAGGAGGAAGCGAAGGAACAGTCGATGTTAAAGTAAGAAAAGGCGGAGATAGCGGCAGCTGCTGGGTGCTGTTGGTCCGTGGTGAATAACCCCGGGTGTTTGTGGGCTGTTATCACAGTGTGGATGTGTATACTAGTTTCTCTGTGAGATGCTGGTGGATCATGTTGCCTCCTGAGTCCCACGCTAGAGCTTATACAGTCGACTACTAGCCGACAGCACCAGGGAGAGATGAATCTCTCCCTCGCCTGGGAATCATCTTTGGACTCCCTCTTTAGAAAATACTTTATTTGAATGTCTGAGCATCATTTAATAATGCGGCATACACTCCAACCTTGTTCCCCCCCACTTTGTTGTAGCTATAGATGTACTATAATGGGCTGGGTTAGCAGCAGCGGGCGCCATTTTCACGTAAAAAGCACGCCAAATTGCTTAACCTTTCCCCACGAACGTCACCGGGATTACACAATATGACACACTGGAAAGATAATTTAAGGTGTCCTTTGTGGAGATGGCGCACGCGGGGTGTGTGCGATTTCAACGTTAAAGTCTCGGTAGATCCTGCCTCCACCCCCCACCCCCACCCACAGCCCCGCGCGCTGCTCTTGTGTACAGATGTCGCTCGGAGCTGTTTCAGCACCACGGCGCTGTCCACTGTAGGGTTTTACTTTTTAAGGTGGACCGGACTGTTTCCGCCATCGTCGCTTTAACCTTTACTGAGCGAGCCATAACTCTGCTTTATGGTGGAATATTACACTCTATCGTTTTGCCCTGGTCATAAAAACACACTCAGTTGATGTATTGTTAATTAAGAATTTAGTCTGACCTTCTTGGAAAAGCCAGGCTAATGAAGAGAAAGGGATTTTGGGGTGGTGGCCTTAAATCTTTCCATCCTGTTGATTTTCTTGTAGTTTTCCCTCTTCAGTGAAAGGGATGCACATGCTTGCATGCTCACAAACTTATAAACACATTTTATTTGAAATATTAGGTTACATTTCAGTTGATAACTGAGTCCATCCACATTTTTGCTAGAGGTCTCTGGCAGGTTTAGTGTTGCAGCAGCCTCCCAGCATGGCTAGTGACATTAGTGTAAAAGATGTGTGTCACTGGGAGCTTTTTAGAGGCATTAGAGCTGTTGTTTTCCATCATCAGGTAAATATTTGCACCAAGGCAGCATTCCTAATGGAGTGAAAGTTGAGCAATCCCTACCTAGTGCAGTTGCATGACAAACATGACTCATGTACTCCAAGACACGGCTACCTCAGCCGCTGCGGTGCGTGCTGCGTGAATCATCCAGGCCTTTTCCGCTATCCCTCCCCTTCCACTGCCCTCCTCCCTCCCCAATAGCTGAGTGTTTTTCCTATTTCTCTTTCTCTGAGGTAAAGGGGATTGTCAGTTTTAGTCACTCTTAGCCTGACAGTGATGTCAAAGCCTTGTCATGACTGAGCATGGGCAGAAGCTGTTCTTTGCGAGGGACATGACTGTCTGACTGACTGGCTGACTGGGTGTCTCACCATAATGTTAGGTAACTCTGATTGCAGGCAACACAAGCTGAAAGCATTCAAGACATTGGGAGGTCAAAGAGGCCTTTGTATCGATTGCTTGCGTGCTAATTTGCATAAGAATTATGTTTCCAGCATGGCTTCTCTCCTGCATGCCTTGGTTACCTGGGGTTTTATCATGTCAGCAGGGCTATACAGCAGACGCTTAACAGCGGACACAAGGCATGGAGTTAATATTAATGGCTGCTGTGTTTGATAGATTCTGATTGGTTGAAAAAGCGTGCAGCAGACCTCTTGACAGCTTTTGTGGCCTATTAGTAAAGATTTCTTTCAGTATTAACACTACATTGGTTAGTTTTACTGTGTTCTGTCTATACTGCAAGGTGACTTATCATGAGTCATCAAAACAGTAAATCCCCACTTTCTTTACCTATGAATCACACAAGCATAACATATCCTAAAGCAGCGTTTATATGCTCAGCCCTGGCATAGGTACAGCTGCAGTGGATTAACTTGTCATTGGATGGTTCGTAGCATTTCCAGCAGGAAACAAACAGCCACACTGCAACATCCAACCTTATAGCCAGCGCGTCTGCGCTGCCGCAGTCACGGCCCAATCCCGCAGCGGCTTGGATGGCTTTTTGGAAAAGTGGCAGTTTGAACATCGAAGTGTGTAATCTAACAGAGGGAATCCTGGGAGGATGGAGGGATGGAGAAGAGAGAGAAAGAGAGAGAGAGAGAGAGGTCTCCAGCTGCAGGGTTTGCCAACTTGCTGTCATCTCACTAGAGGTGCTACAGAGAGCGTGGATGGAAATCCAGTGCTGCTGACTCGCATTTAATTAGCTACTCTCTCTTTGCCTGCTCATTCTTAGCAGGCCTGTGCATAAGTGTGCCTGCATGTAGAGAATGCTACAATCAATTTCCTGAAGTCCATAAGGCGGCGCTGTACATATCTGGAGCTCATTCTTAGAATTCTGTCCTGAAGTCATAGAGGTATATTTAGTTGAGAATCGTAACATTTCTACACATGCACAGAGTTGTCACTACAATCAAGTGTGGCCCCAGTTGCATTTATTCCATTAAACTGAATACAGTGGCGCAAACAGCTGCCTTGGCTTTCCATGCATCAGTGGGTCTCCGAGCAGTACAGTAATGATGGTTTTGGGACCCCCACCCCCACCCACCCAGACACAGTGTATCCTACAGGCGGGCATCAGCTGCCTGTGATGGGGTCACCCACAGAACGCCCCAGGCTCCACTTCTCCTCTCTCCCTGCTCCTCCAGTCCTCTAGGGGCTGCTTCCTGGTTCTGCTTGGTGGCTAGGAGGGGGGAGCAGGATGGGGTCAGGAGCAGGCAGTAATGTTCTCCACCCTGACTCAGACTTTCTCTCTCACACCTCTACCCTCTAATGCTTTGTCATTGTGTCTCTTTCTCTCGCTGCATGCAGTGTTTTCTGTATTATAAAGGCACGAGCTGCTATTCAAGCACACCCATATTATTTCACTATAGAAAGATGGTTCAACTTTGGCCTTTGGGTATCATAATGCATATCTGTGGGCAAACTTGTCTTATTTAGCTGTCTTTCCACAATAAAGACCACATAACAAGCATTACAGTAAATACCCCAGTTCCTTCTCTTCCTTGTGACAGTGTTCAACTCATGAATTGGGGGGACTGTGTCATTCGCAGAGGGACCTTCTTTGACAGTGCTAATTATACAGTGTGCCTTGTAGGAGGGACTCCCACTGAGATGCAGCTATTCCAGGGCTCTGAGGTGTCTGCCACTCCACTATCTATTCGGGAACCCCCATCTTTGTTGCACAAAACAAAGGATGCCCCATGTTCATGTTCTGTTTCCTGTATGTGGGAACATTCAGTATAACTGCATCATGGCAATATGGCAATGATATTATCATAAACTGAGACTCAGTCACAGCAAACTGAAATTAAATACTAACACAATGAGTTGTTGAAAGAGTTGGCAGCATGTCATGATATATATTCATATATAAAAAATATTCTTAGTAATACTGTGAAGCTACACTTGTGTGTTAGACTTGGATTGGATTGGGAGACTTACAAGAGACATATTTTTATAAAATGGTCCCAATCGAAGCAGCAGAAGCTGAGTTATCCTGACTTTTCACCCATAATATGAAACTCCTACAATTCCCATAATGCAACTTCATAAAATGTCAGTGAAAGCACATATTTTCCAATTAACCCCAGTTTGTAACATACTACACGTGCACACTCATACACCTCGTCCCCCCCTTCTGGTCATTTATCTGAGTGTACCAGCTGGGGTTAGAGCTACAGAGAGGCCCTGTGTCTCTGGAGGCTACACAGTAGGATCTCAGCCTTCCCCTGAGAGAGTAGAAGAACACACACACACACACACACACACACACACACATCCACGCATTATACAGACCTAAGCATCATAACTTCAATGTTATTTGGCACTGGACAGACATTACCAAGTGGGGGATTTCCTGTACTACTGTATTTAGTTATGTTCATGCCAATAAAGCAAATTTGAATTAAAAAAGAGAGAGAGACAGTTGTGAAATGAGGCGAGGCAATGCTCAGCTTCCCACTGGACAATATACAGTACACACACTCTCTCCCTGCCTTCCTCTTGTTCCCTGAGCTCACTCACCCATGTCCCCTCGCCTTCCCATGCAAAGAGCAGATTCTGTCATGAGCATTCCAGAGATTCCCATCCCCCATCACTTTCCCCAAGGGAGAGAGGGAGAGAGAGAGAAAGTGGAAGAGAGGATGCTGTCATGACTCTATACAGCAGAACGCACGCCAAATGAATACACCATGATGCCAATAAAAGTAACAATGTGTTCTTAGTTATGGAAGGTTGGCATGTTGACAAGTAGTTTGGCTCAGCTGGACAGGAAATCTGGTTAGAATACAATTGCCATCATAAAAATGATAAGTAATATATGAACTAATTACAAGCTGATCATAAGCTGTGCTGTTTGGCGTGAAGTTACATTACTGTAGTGTGGCAGTCCTTCGGCGCGCTCCTATCTACCTTTTATTTATACCCATACACTCACCCAAACCAATCGTGAGCACACAGTCAATCATGATGTCACACCCCCTTTTTATAACATCAAATAACTAATTAAAATCACACTTATCAGAAAAATTACTGAAAAGTGTGTGATAAGAAGTGTGTGATAAGAACTACGTAAAAAACATGGCACATTAAGTTTTTATGGCTAACATGTTAGCAAACAGTTGCCTACTTACACATCCTGCAGAACTCATTGTTGGTTTTGGCTAATTCAATGGGATTAGTTGACAATAAAAAAAAAGCTTCAATTCAACTTGTTCTAATTCTGTTTTATGTGTGTATGTTAGGCTTTGCGAGACAGGAAAGGAGAGGACACATGAGAATAAGCTAATAGAAAGGGAGACGAGAGGGCAGGACAAGAGGGAAGTGTAGGACAGGTTAGCACAGGAGAGAGGAGAGGAAATGAGAAGGGACGAGAGGAGAAGAGAGGACAGGAAAGGAGAAGAGAACATCAGGGAGAAAATGAGAGGGGAGACTTTGACGTCTGCGATGCTATCAGGTCTCATTGCTGATATGACAGCCTCAGTCCCCATTGACAGAGCAATCAGCCTGCCATCTCCCATAGCCTGCTGTTCTCTTGCGTGGCACAGCGCTGTACAGCATCAGGCTCTTTTGTCTCTCAGGGCTTTGTTCTAAAAAACATCTGCATTCGTCAGCATAGGTTTCTTCTCTTCTGGGCTCTTATCCCTCAAGCAAAGTTTGAAGGGATTTTCCTGGCCCTGACTGCGCAATTTGAAATGCCCTTGGCAAAACATGACAGTAGGAAAATGTTTTAGAATGAGAAGTAGGTTGTGTTAACTAGTACAAGAGATGATGAATATTTATAGTAATGTACAATAAAGTGTACACTGCAGTGCAGGGTGATCCCTTTGTACTGTGTGTCAAATAATTTGTCAACAGTGCCTCAAGCTGCTGTAATTGTTTGATTATTAACTGCATTTAAGCAGTTAATGTTAGACTGTTTAAATCACAAGCAGACCCCAGCCAGAGAAAGCGTTGTTTGTTCTCCAGCTTTCATGTAAAAATGTAAATTAAAAAAATGTATTATACTTTCTCCAGATGAATAGAAAAGTATAGGATTGCAACATTAGCAACTAGTGATCCCGGACTGAGTCAGAACGGAACCCAATCACAGCTCCAGTACTAGAACATCTGGCCTGTTGTTACATAAGCCTCCTGGCATGCTGTGCAAGAGTAGCCTGAATGAGACCAACACAATGCAATATAAATGCAGATAGAGCTGAACAGTAGTTTAAGAAGGGGGAAACCAGAAAAAAGGAGTTGAATAAAAAATGCTAAAGGTAGCCTCAGCCAACGAAGGCAAAGATAGTAGAAACGTGAGAGCGAAAGGCACAGAGAAGGGGCTATTTTATCACTTTTATTGCCCATCCCCCATCCCTATCCACCCTGACTAGAGTCAGTGTAGAGAAAGATATACAGCATCTGACCCTCTGAGGGAAGCCCATCACTTCTAAGGAACATATTGTATGTGCCTGCTGTAAAGTAGCTGTGTATCTCTAAAAATCGCAGGTTACTGCAATGGTACAGTTGAGAGAAATCCAGCACAACACACTAATGGGCTTTACACTACACACACTAATTGAGAACGCCAAACGGGAAACATATTTGTTACAGATTTTTCAAACTATATAGGCGAGGCTGTGGGACAGGTGCTGTGTCAGTGTAGATAGTAGTGAGGTGTGGTGCCTTTTCTCTCCCCTGTGACATTCCCTCAGGGTTTGTTTTATGATTGTTGAACCCAGAAAGGTCAGAGGAAAAGACATCTCTCCACTCAGGACAGCAGATGTCTGAAACCACGTAGCCATTATCCAGGCTTTCATTCTGACTAGACTACACCAGTAATTTCTTACCCTGTCAACTCTGTTGTACAACAGTAAAGTCTAGTTTTGTATGGTTTTGTGTCTGTGTATGCATTTTTTGTGTTGAGAATGAATCCAAAGAATATTCTCTGTTTTAGGTTGCTGTTCACACAGATGGACCTGGATAGAGAACAATGCTGCTGAGTGGACAGTTACTAAAGGTGGAATGTGGCACCAGGTCATCTCAAGCTGATTGCACTGAAAGTGTGAGAACCCTCATGCTGTTAGTTGGACTATTAATAGTGGAGACATTCAGCTTTCTGCAGTGGCAGGCAAGCAGCCAGGCATCCAAACAGGCAGCAAGGCCTGTGGTGATTTAGGCGCCCAGGAAAATCCGGCCGCTAGGCAAAGAAGCGTACAAGACAAGCTCCAACCACCAATGAGACCACCAATGAAAGAATGATGAGATTGATATATTCATTCTAACATTTTTAATGACAGAACCACTGAATAAAACCAGGCTTGATTTAATAACATTCATTAGCTCTTTTTGTCATTTATCATTACAGTTTGTATACTGGCAGTTATATCCTGGTACTTTGTGAAGCAACAAAGAATGCCAGGCTTCAAGACTCACAGCATAAGGGGAATTAACAAGCTGGCTATTGAATATTAAATGGTAATTTGCATATAGGGTTGTAATGAACATTAAGGTTGTTCAAATTAGCGTAAAGATTGATACCACAGTCTGTCTTAAATATGAATATTATATGAAGCTATGTCAAAAGTTTAAAAACTCCACCCACCAGCACTGTGTCATATCTTGTTTGTTTAATCTGTACACAAACACAAACGTAAAATGGCAATTTAGGGTTATAACTTTAGAGAGAAACAGACTAACTTTTCTTCCTGCTAAGCTAATTGCTTGCTAGCTCTAGCTTAATGTGTTGCTCCATCCATTGTCTGCCCCTTGTTTGGGTTCAGGTCGTGGTGGTTGCAAAATGCCCAGTTCCCCTTCCTTCTAGCTCCTTCATTTAGTTCCCCCAGGGGGATTGTCTGTCCAAACTTTCATAAAACAGCAAAACATTTCAGCTTTAAGCAAGGTCCACACCTAGCAGGCCAGGCCCCTCAGCAAGCTAACAGCTAACACTGTAGCAACAGCTAAACTAACATCCTTAGATATAAGCACATTAGCTTAAGTAAATGTTGCTGCTACTAAGAAAGGAGTTCTTGAAGTTTGTTTTTGGACCAGGACACAATTTGAGTAAAGTTGGACTCACCCCCAGAATGTAAGCTCATACATTTCATATGGGCCACAGTGCTATTTTTGGTAAACTAAGAACCAAAATAAGCTAGTTTTCGTGTTGCAGATTCTCAAAAAGAGACACAACAAAGCACAGACCCTTGTTAGGATTTTTATTCCAAATTCTGACCCTGTAGTGAGAGTGAGGCTGGCTAGAAAAGTCTACTGGAAATAGGCCTAAAATGTTGAGCTTGGTTACTTCTCATTTATATTATTATAATGAGATCCATAGGTATATGAGCAGCTACTAACCCAAATTAATGTAAAAATTAAAAGAGTTAAATTTACAGCAAGCAATTAAAGGCCTTTTAATAACCCTCACCCCACCGATGCTTTTCTCTGTGTGTGGACTGGTTTACTATTGCTATTTACTAGCAGTAGTTTACACAGTGCGCTCTAATCTGTCCTTCTGTGTGTGTGTTTGTGTGTCTGTCCGTGTTCTGCTCATTCAAGACTCAGCTGGTCGGAGCAGGTGCAAGCCAGTTACTCAAACACATGCAAGCTGCCGGTCCTTCTAATAAGCCATTGTGTGGCCCAAAACTCAAACCATCCAGTGCCTTCTATAAACAAATGTGGCCGCTCCGTATTCATCCAATAAAACACACACAGACAGACATACTACAGTCTCAATGAAACACCCACACACTCACACACATTCGCTCCGTGGAGGCCTCGCAACCAGACAGTGGATTTTATTATGTAATGATTGGTCCAGTGATACTGTTGGAAAACTTTACATTTGCTTATGCAATCCCTGCTCACACAAAATACATACTGTAATCACATTATATTTGTAATATTGCTGTGATACTGCCTGCTTTTAATGCTTTATTTTGTTTTTTTACAATTAATTTCCTGTTTGCCCTGCGTATAATTCATGTTCCAACTTTTATTGCTCCCTTTCACCATCATAACTCTCCTCCCATTCAATGAGTTACTGTTCTTAGAGGTCTGGCAGGGTTCATGGGTTAGATGTTCAGTAGCATTACAGTGCTTTTCATGTACAGTACATGCTGCTGGAAGTAGATTACAGAAGCAGCTCACTGACATAAAGAAGGGGAGGATAAAGAGCAGCCGTTATCATAACGTCGCTAATGCAGCCATGGCCCTTTTATAAGCCTACTGTTTAATCACTACACACAGGCACTACCCTGTAGCCTACACTAGGACATACTGTACAGCATAGACCACTGCTCGCACTGCCTAGGGCTGGAGGTGGCTTTGTGGGAGCCTTAAATGCAGTATTCTACAGATTCAGTATCTGTATGTGTGCAAGCGTTAGTGGATTCACGGTTGCTTGGTTTGTGTACTCTTGCGTGTACTACAGTATCTACCATGAAAATAATAGCGAGGAGGCCTGCTTTTTTATCCCCATCGTCTGACGATGATCAGGAAAGAGACACAGAGAGCCGATGTTGTGATCCCCGGGATCGTGCTCCTCGACCAAAGTCTGATGGAGGATCTCCTGCTAATCCCTTAATATCACACGTCCCTCCGAGATACTGCTGCCATCGCCATGGTGATGCTGAGATGGCCTGGATGTATAGTTGTGGAATGAGGGAGGGAGCGAAAGAGGGGGGTGTGTGTTCTGTACTGCACAGAAACATTGAAAGACTCCTTACATAAATACAATCATTTGAAGTTGTTTCTCATCTCAAGGCAGGAAATGCAGGCATTTAAAGTCACCAGGCTTCAGGTCATGAGGAAGAGGGGGAGGAGGAGGAGGGGGTTGCTGGGTAGGCTGTTTGCTGTAGACAGCGAGTAGAAGCCTTATCCTCGAGTGGGCGGCCGCTTGGACAGTTGGTTGGCTGGCTGGTTGGCTTTAAATCTGTGCGGAGAGGCGGCTAATGCAAGGGAATCCTTTGATTTGGGATTTCACAGCAGCCAAAGTCCAACAGATCTTTCCGCCATTGGACAGATGTTGACAGACAGCGAGTTCAAGTTCATTTCAGTCCTACAGTATTGTGGGCCCAGCTGTTTATCCTTAATGCCCCTGTGGTAAGTCTTATGTAGTCTGTGCAGTTTATGATAACTTCATGGGGTAACTGGTACCTCAATTCCAGGGTGTGTAACATCATATGGCATCTACAGCAATATTTCAGCTAAGTGATGGGTGTAACCTGTTCGCAGTGCCGTGATATCAGATTGCCCCTGAGCTTGTCTGCCTGTGTACACCGTACGCAGTTTAGTTAAGCAAGCTAATAGTGACGTGCTGTAGCAATGAATTGGGACAGGAAGGAGTAGAGCAGGCCTGGGCCAACAATAGACACGGTATCTATTACTTCTATTGTTAGCCATGGCCGGTCTATTATTATAGCCCTGAGTGAGACACAGACAGCAGAGTGCAGTTTCAGGACAACCCACCCCCTGCTCCCAGCCAGGAACAACAACATCATTGAGAGGTTTTTCTAGGTGTTTGAGGATGCCACCGATGGGGGTGGAGTTGAGTGTGAAGGTGTAGATAGAGGCAGAGAATTAGAGTATGATCATCTAATTCTAGTAACATTTAATTTTGTTTAGCTTTTTTAGGGGGGGGGGGATTAAGTCTGAGATGTTCCATTTACAAGATATTCCCTCACAGAAGAAGCCAGGAGGAAACGCTGAAAGTAGGCTTTTGCTGACTATGAGACTGGAAATAATATAGCAAGCGAGACTGGACAGAATTGGTGCTCGAGGAGCGGTTTGATGCTTTTCACCGTGTATAGTAAAGGGTTAGAGGAGGACATGGAGACATTCAGCTGTATCTGTCCGGATACTGGAGCTAGAGATTGGGATAGCGCGGAGGGCGGTGACCCAGCCGCGGTGGGGTTAGAGCTGAGTTTTCTGGAGCATTCCCAGTGGAGCTGTTGAGCCACGTATGGGAGGGGGTTGTGACGTTAGCATGGGACAATGTCAGCTGCCAAGAAAGTGCTGATCACAGCCAGAATAAAATGTATCTGTGTCAGGATGAATAAAGTGGGCTGACAGGAGAAGCAGCCAAGCATTCGCGTACAAAGGAAGACACGTCTGTACACACACCATTACCAAAGAAAACAAGCACATATGTGCAAGAACACAAACGTGGTGTATCACTACCTCTGACTAAATGTTGCTCATATAGTTGATACGTTTCCATTGTACAATAAACCAGCTGTATTAAAATGAATATTGTACATATGTTTCCTGTAAGGCTTGCATGGAAAAACACTTGTGAATGTGTGGGCTGCTGGGTGATTAGCTGACTCTTTGCCACTTGGAAATCTCTCAGGAGGGGAGATATGGAGCAGCTCAATTGAATCCTGGCAGGTAATCTAAGGAAACAGATGGATTTTAGTTATATTTGGCAGCAGATTAGCCACTTCCCCGTTGCTCAGAAAATCTGCTGTTGCCAATTCTTGTTTGACAATCTGAATATTAGTCCTTGGTCAGGAGGTCTGGCTTGTACACTGTTAGATTGCCTATTCTGATGAGTGTTCCCTGTGGATTCAATCCTATCTGTGCTTTCTAAGGCCCAGCTGTGGTAGCTGGCCAACCCCTCCACACCGAGGCGCTTGCCCTCTCGCGGTCCCTCCTGCCCTGCCTATCGCCCTGTGCCAGCTGTTCCATGCCAGAGGAAGTTATCAGCACTCTATCCTCTGCCCCTAATCCTCTCTGAGGTGGAGAGAAAGTGTTAAGTAGCACTTCTTCTGGCATTTATTGTAGAGGTAGAATGAACAGGTGTCTCAAGACCTAATCGTCTGACTTTAAATGAGCTGCTATATTTAGTCCACACTCTCCTTTTCTTGGAGATTTGCAGGGAATGTGGAGTAGAGGTGGTACAATGGGAGATTTCTGTTTTATATATCCTACAGGGATAACAATGACACGGTCACACACTGTGCATGTTGATTTTCCTTGTGTGGCTGGGTGGAGTATATTAACACATACTTAATGGGCTTTGGGTGGAATTTAATATGGTTGAAGTTTCTGCAAGATTTTATAGTAATTCAGTATTTCTTCTTACTAACTGCTAACATCTCCTTATTAAGTGTTGTTTCCACATGCTGGACAATATGGGCATTATTACACATTGTATATGCTACATTAGTTCTATGTGGTTTCATTTTGGTCTGGCATGAACAACCTGTACATAAAACACTTGATGAAAAGATGAAAACAAAAAACAAAAGACACAAATTTAATCCTAATGGCAAAAAATTTAATAAAATAAAATAAACTTTAAATAGCATTTAACACAAACAAGGTGTTGAAGCACGACACAGGGGGATAAAGCAAAGCAATAATAATATGTTAATATAACTTATTTCCATAGTACTTCTGGCCTTCCACAAATCACATTAAAAAACAGTGCTGTGCTCCAGCTGCATTACAGACCTGTCACTAGTCAGTGAAAATTGTGACCTGCAAATTTCATTACAGAACATATTACTCATTATACAAGTAAGGCTTTTTTACTTAATGCTACACACATTCACCCATCTCTCCTCATTTCTTTAAATAAAAGGTTTTTACACCTGTTTTTAAAATGGCATGCCTAGTATTATACCTGTGCTGGCCTGTGGTGTGCTCAAACACCTGTAAAGAGTCTGGTGCTTGACCATTCAGGCAGTGTTCACATGTGACTTGCTGACAAACGTGGAGCCCTATATTAGCAGTGTTTGCTGTACTTAAATGAGTTAAAGAAAAAAAAAGTAACATCATTTTATTTTGCACAATTTGCAAGTGGGTCTGTTGTTGCTTTAAAAAAACATGGTAATAGAAGTGATATTCAGTTCTTGATTGGATCATTGTCATACAAAGTTACCAGAGACATTTTGATCAGGCAGGTTACAAAGATGTGGCCTTTTATCCTGACTCCATTGAAGGTGGCATTGAAAACCCCTTCCCTGTGTAATTTATCATCATACTATACTGCACCAACATGAAATTGACACCATACTGTTACAGTCGAGAGAAGAACAGAATTCAGCAGTGCCACAGCCTCCAATGAGAGATTTCCCTGTAGGTCACTTGCCTCTGAGTGAATTCAGACAGACATTAACCTCATCTCCTGGCAGTACTGACTGGCTGGGAGGGTGTTAATGATGTATGTAGTTGGTATTTACCCACTGAGCCAGATTACTCCCTTATGATCCAATTATCACTCAGTCTGTAGTGGACTCAGAGGGCCTGCAGGGTCACTGCTTAGCCATGAGATCCTCTATCACAGATTTTCTACTTAAGTGTTGATGCCAAGACGGGTCTGCATCTCACTATCAGTTTAAACTGTCACAAACTGTGGGATCATGCCAATATCCTACTCTCAAAACGTTTGAGGAGGCATTTGTAGCATTTCATTGTAGCATCTCTTCTGGGATGTGCTGTCAAGTCAGCCTGGCCTGCGCTCTGCAGGAAAGTTCTGAGTGCAAAGCAAAGACAGATCTAGACATACAGTGGAGACCCATTCATCACAATTGAACAGGGATCCTCAGTAGCACACGTTCACGTTTCAAGGGATATTTAGCTGTTGAACTGGAAGCCACATTTTCTGCTGCTCATGGTAGTCATCAGTGAAAAGTCACACTTTCCCTGAGGACAGTGCAGCTACTTTACATCTGACCATATCCCCTCTGTTCTTAGCTGTTCCACCAGCATCTGGCTGACTTTTGAGAGAGAAGTAGAAAGGTCCTGAGCAGCAGCCGTTTGCTCAAAGACAGGATGAGAGAGAGAGAGAGAGAGAGAGAGAGAGAGAGAGAGAGAGAGAGAGAGAGAGAGAGAGAGAGAGAG